>JAAALK010000286.1:5134272-5418679 GCA_019279435.1 Zizania palustris | reverse complement strand
CGACACCTGTGAGGTTTCATTTGATGAGTCCTTGCCTTCTTTGACTCCTTCTTTGAGCCTTCTGATGGTGAGCTCGGAGAGTCCATCTTCGAGGAAGATGATGACACTCCAGCCGCTAAGGAGGGTGGGCCTTCTGCATCCCCCGCAGAGCCCACACCTTCTGAGACTTCGACTGAGGATGAGGGCGGACCTCTGATCACTTCTTCCACTACGATCGAGCCCCCTCAGTCGAGTCCAGAGGTGCCAGCTACTGACTCCGGTGAGGTGACTTCAGATCACCAGGGAACCCGAGCAGTTCAGCGTGACCATCCCTCAAAGCTCATCATAGGTGATTTGACTGAGAGAACTTTGCGTTCTTCTGCCTCTCTTGCTGTGTTTGCTGAATCTGCGTTTGTTGCATCTTTTGAGCCCAGAGACATTTCTCATGCTCTTTCTGATTCTAATTGGATTAATGCTATGCAAGAAGAGCTAGAGAACTTTGTCCGCAATCGGGTTTGGACATTAGTTGAGCCGCCACCAGGATGCAACCCCATAGGCACCAAGTGGGTATTCAAGAACAAACAAGGTGAAGATGGGGTTGTGGTGCGCAACAAGGCTCGACTAGTTGCCCAGGGTTATTGCTAGAAGGAAGGTATTGACTTTAAAGAAACCTTCACTCCTGTTGCCCGTCTTGAGTCCATTCGTATTCTTCTAGCTTTTGCCGTTTCAAAGGGTTTTAAGCTTTTTCAAATGGATGTTAAGAGTGCTTTTCTGAACGGGTACATAGAAGAGGAGGTTTATGTTAGGCAACCCCCCGGTTTTGAGAACCCTAAGTTTCCTCGACATGTTTTTAAGTTGCACAAAGCTTTATATGGGTTGAAGCAAGCCCCCAGGGCTTGGTATGACCGGTTTGAAGCAATTCTTGTTGGGGAAGGGCTTTGTGATTAGTTCTGTGGACAAAACTCTTTTCTTGCTCAGAGATGCTTCACATTTTTTAGTTGCTCAGATTTACGTGGACGATATTATTTTTGGCGGTACTAATAATGATCTTGTGTCCAAGTTTTCTGAGCAGATGCACAGTGAGTTTGAGATGAGCCTCATGGGTGAGCTCAAGTACTTCTTAGGGCTCCAGATCAAGCAGACCAAGGACGGCACCTTCATCCACCAAGGTAAGTACACTCGTGATATGTTAAAGAAATTTGACTTTGGTGGTGAATTGAAGCCGCAGATGACCTCGATGGGCACTTCTAGGGGTCTGGACAAGGATGAGAGCGGTGTCAAGGTCAATGAAAGGGAGTTTCGAGGGATGATCGGTTCGCTACTGTACTTGACGGCGACAAGACCAGACATACAGTTCGCCGTGGGACTTTGCGCGTGTTTCCAGTCTTCACCACGCGCGTCTCATCGGCAGGCTGTCAAGCGCATCTTCAGGTATCTCACTTATGCACCCGATCTCGGTCTTTACTATTCAGCATCATCATCTCTTGATTTATCTGGTTTTTCGGATGCCGACTTTGGTGGGTGCCGGTTGGATCGCAAGTCGACTTCCGGTACTTGCCAGTTTCTTGGTTATTCTCTTGTCTCTTGGTCTTCTCGAAAGCAATCTGGAGTTGCTCTTTCGACCACAGAGGCTGAGTACGTAGCTGTTGCTAGCTGCTGCTCACAGTTAGTTTGGATGATTTCCACTTTGCGAGATTTTGGGTTGTTCTTTCCTACCAGGGTTCCATTGTTTTGCGACAGCACCAGTGCTATTAGTGTAGGGAAAACCCGTGTCTCCATTCCAAAACCAAACACATCGATGTGCGCTTTCACTTCTTGCGGGATCAATATGAGAAAGGTGTCATTGACCTTGTTCATGTTGATACCCATCATCAGTTGGCTGACATTTTCACCAAACCCCTAGATCAGTCTACATTTGAGCGTTTACGAGGGGATTTGGGTGTTGTGTATCCTTTCTAGGATATTTTGCGTCAGTTGTCTTTCTTCTTTACTTTTTCTTGAGTCTTTTTGTGTGTGTTCATATCTTGCATATTCACATATCACACGTTTGAGCTTGCTTCTGTTATATGATTGAACTGCTTTACTCATTCTAGCTGGTACATGCTTTTGATTACTTGTCGATGATCA
This sequence comes from Zizania palustris, assembly GCA_019279435.1. Taxonomy (NCBI): domain Eukaryota; kingdom Viridiplantae; phylum Streptophyta; class Magnoliopsida; order Poales; family Poaceae; genus Zizania; species Zizania palustris. The sequence goes on along the minus strand of JAAALK010000286.1, from coordinate 5,416,573 downwards.
TGCTTTGCTTCAGTTCACTTGATATGTCTGATATCTGTCATATGCATGGCTTTTTATGCTTTAAAATTGAAAAATGATCACCATTGCTTCTAGTAACTAGCATGCGTAGGCTGAATGTTCTTGTTATCTGGTACATGCCTTGTAGCTAGTTCCTGACTTAGATGCAAATATGCAACTTGGACATCTGTATGCTTTAATCATGGAAATATGCTATAAACCAGAAAAATGAAAATTCCATGCCTTTTTATGCTTAAAATTGAAAAGATTCAGGTGGGTTTGTCTTGTCGCACTGCATTGTTCTGGACTGCGTACCATAGCACTTTGGTATGAACTAGGACATTGTAGTGTATGCCAAGACCAATGTCTTAAGCTTCTGATGGTCCAGTTCTGGCCTAGGCTTGACTTGATCGGTCAGCATAAGGTTTGACATGCAAATAACCCCTGGCAAAAATGAAAAAGGGAAAAGAAAAAGCTTGAAAATTGAAATGATAACAAGATTGCTGAAGCACTTTGTTTTTGGACAATGCTTATCTTGGTAGATATCAGTTAGCTTTTGCATCTCATGTTTTACCTTGCTTGTTTATTGGAACATGTGGTGATGCTTTTGTTTGCAAAAACTGAAAAATGTGTGCTAATGACTTTCTTTAGATATCATCTGTTGCACTGATCATGCCATGTGTCTTAGACAATATCTCTTTTGCTATACTTGTTAGATGTTGTAACTGCAGTCAATCATATTTGAGAAGCATGCTTTCTACACTTCTTATGCACTCCAATTGAATTCACTGCATATTTTGAAGGGGAGTTGCATTTCAGGGGAGTCTGTGTCTCTTTTGAGTGCTTGATGAGTTCACTTGTCAACAAGGGGGAGAAAAACTTGGGATCAGAGTTTAAGGGGGAGTTCTTACTCTGTTGATATCCTTTTTGTTCTGAAATCACACTCATTTTGAGCTTTTACGTTTTGGTTAACCATAATGACCGCTTCTTGTTTTTGTTCGGCTTTTGGTCATTAAGGGTTAAACTTTTTACCTTATTTTTCTTCTTTTTGTTTTCTTGTGTTTTGTTTCGTGTTTCCACATTTGCTCGCAGGTGCTGAAGAAGAGGAGTGTTGACAATGCACTCATCAAGGGGGAGATTGAGGAGCCATGCTGAATAGCGTGGGCCTCATGGCTCCAGAAGTGATGAGTCATTATCAACGATAGTCAAAAAGGACAAAAGAAGATGAGATCTGCTATTTCATGGGCCGCGTGTGACTCAGGTACACGGGCAGCGAGCGACCGTCGGGCAGAGGAGGCTGCGAAGTCGGGCTGGCCCAATCCGGGTGCGTGGGCCAGAAGCAGTAGAAGACCCACTGGGCTGTTGACCAGGATTGACTCAGGTACACGGGCGGTGAGTGATTGCCGGGCTGAGAGAGCTGCGGAATCGGGCCGGCCCAATCCGGGTACCTGGTGCAAAGTTGGTGGAGGCTTTGTCAGTTTCGGCGCAAAACTGACAACCGTTGATCTTGTATCCGACTGTCCAGAAGAGAAGTTGTAGTCGCTACGAAAACTTAGCTTCCGGATAAGTCATCTGTATCTCTAGGCCCACAGTCAGTCAGTCGTGTCTGTAAAAATACCTAAGGGCAGTAGAGTCTTTTCCTTTATTCTTGCGTCTCTAAAAACCCTAAGGGACTGGTAGAATATTCCTAGTGTTGGGCAGCCTATAAATAGGGCCCCAATCCCTAGGGTTTGGACTACCCTTCCAGAAATCACTTTTTGCATCATTCATTGGGTCATTCCTCTTGTTCCCTGTGTTTTTCTCTCTCCTGCTTGTGTGCGCCGCCAGGAACCTTCTGTGAGTTCTTCTCAGATTCATTTTCCTTGGTCTGGTCGGTTTTGGATTCTCTCTGGTTGTGTGCTGCACTTAATTGTTAGCTTTGTACTCCTTCAGTTTGTAAGCAGAAATTTATTTCCTGAGCGATGTCTGTTTTGGTTTGCCTCTGTTCTTCACGAGCAGAGTACTAGTTCTTGCTGTTTGCAAGTAGTACTCCTCCACTGTAGCAACAGTACTTGAGTATCAGCTTTTTGTTTTTACTGCACAGTTTTTTGATCGAAGCTCTCACGGTTGTACACCTTTTCTGACTGTTTTCTAGCGAAGCCACCCTCTCTGTTCGAAGCCCCTCAGCTCCGTGAGGCAGGCTTCGATCTGATATACTCGAAGGCTTCACTTGATCTTCGAACTTCATTTTGTGTCCTGAGTTGACAACTTCGAAGTATCTTTTGAGCAGACAGCGTCTCATACTTCGAACGTCTTGCGAAGGTACACCTTCGGCATCTTCGACAAGCTTCGCAATTGACCTCTGAAGCAGGTTTCGTCACCAACCTCCGAAGCAGGCTTCGACCAGCGAAGCAGGCTTCGACAAGCTTTGAACAGGAGACAAATCTGAACAGTAACTTCTCATCTCACTGGACATATACTTAGATCATTTCGTTGAGAAGTTTAGACCTTCCATATTTTGTTTATCTGCCTAGTTACACTACTTTGGTAGCTCTCTGTTTAACATTAATTGATTCTAGGCTAGATACCTTTAGACTTAGGCTATCTGTTCATTTTCTGTTGCTTAGTCTCTTCAGGTGCGTTGGGTGTTGGGAACAGGCCATATATTCGAAAGAATTTTTAAGGCGCCCATTCACCCCCCCCTCTGGTCGCTACTTTCGGTCCTACACCTGGTGCACCTCGACCCGAGGACCGACCTCGACCCCTTCGCAGCCTCCGTGACGGAGCTCCCCGCTCCACTGGCATCAAGCCTCCCGCTTGACCCAGGTTCACCTGCTACGAACCGTCCGTCGCCTCCGCGGTCCCCTGCGCACCACAGATAAGCAGACAAGTGTATCCAGTGCTCCGAAGACCTCTCCGGGTTAGCAACCTTCGGCTCACACTCCGGTGTACCGCCCAAAGTACCGAGACCTTCGGTACAACCCAGTCATCATGTACTGTCGGACCCCTCCGATAGGCACACTCCGCTGCAACAGCTGCAGCAACCAAACCACCGAACCCTTCGGTGAAACCACCTCCGAACACCTTCGGAGTTCCGACCTCCGAACCCCCTTCGGAGGTACCCCTTCGAACCAGAGGTTAAAACTCTGTCAATCACTCATCACACTCCGAAACCAACCCTAGGTTTCTCGGTATTTGAGGATACTAAAGAAGTAAGTTGATTTCTTGTGTGTTAATATAATATAACTTGCAGCGTATGTAATTATATGTTACATATGCAGGCGTCAGGTCCATCAACCATTGCCCAGAAGAGCCAGCTCTTAGAATCAGAAATGTACGAAATCGTATCAAGGATGTGCCGCTTCACGATGCATGAGGTTCTTCATGAGCTTGGAGTATTCTTCGATCCTAAGGGTGAAGTGGCCAAGCATCCAACTTTGTATGATTGGGTCGGAAGAATGAAAAGGCAAGTACAACAAATCGATAAAAATTTTGAAGCTGAGAAGCAAAAAAAAGATGTGCAAGATATGAGTTGGCCTTCCAAGAAAACATAAACCGCATGAGCATGTATTTGTGAAACAATGGTTAATTTTGAAATTTTGATAGATGTAAACTTTTTAAACTTGATGTGTGATGAAATGTAAACTTTGTAAATTTGTAAATTGATGAGATGGGTTGTTGTTATGTTGATGTGTTGCTGTTGTGGATGTGTATGTGGATATGTGGATGTTTTGCTGCAGTGTATGTAGATGGTTGTGTGAAGCATATAATGTAAACTTTGTAAATTGATGAGATGGATGGGTTGTTGTTATGTTGATGTGTTGCTGTTGTGGATGTGTATGTGGATATGTGGATGTTTTGCTACTATGTATGTGGATGGCTGTGTGAAGCATATAATTTCTATGTTTTGGTTTGTTGGACTGTGTGAATTAAGGTTTACAACATTCTGTGTAATGGGGTATACACAACAGTGGCGGGCAGATGAGGTCAGCACGCCCGTTACTGCTGTTGACACAGTGGTGGTGGGCTCGCTGACATCATCTGCCCGCCACTGCTATTGCTAATAGCAGTGGCGGGTAGATGAGGTCAGCACGCCCATTACTGTTGTTGAAACAGTGGTGGTGGGCTCGCTGCCATCATCTGCCTGCCACTGCTATTGCTAACAGCAGTGGCGGGCAGATGATGTCAGCGAGCCCGCCACTGCTAACCAGGGTTAGCAGTGGCGTTAGAGGAGTGGCGGACTGGATGCCCGCCACTACAGGTCATTTTTGCCCGCCGCTACAATGTCACTTTGAGAAACCAAGGGTTGGTTTCGGTGTTTTGTGATGAGTGATTGACAAGTTTTTTACCCTCTGTTCGAAGGGTACCTCCGAAGGATGTTCGGAGGAGGGTACCTCCGAAGGTGTTCGGAGGTTGTACCTTCGGAGGGGTTTCGGAGGTTGTACCTCCGAAGTGTGTTCGGAGGTGGTCTCACCGAAGGGTGTTCGGTGGATGGTTGCTGCAGCTGTGCAGCGGAGTGTGCTTGTTGGAGGGGTCCAACAGTACACGATGACTGGGTTCGTACCGAAGGCTTCGGTACTTTGGGCGGTACACCGGAGTGTGTACCGGAGGTTGCTAACCTGGAGAGGTCTCCGGAGTACTGGATACACTTGTCTGTTTGTCTGTGGTGCGCAGGGACTTCGGAGGCGATGGACAAGGTTCGCAGCAGGTGAACCTGGGTCAAGCGGGAGGCTTGATGCCAGGGGAGCGGGGAGCTCCGTCACGGTGGCGGCGAAGGTGGTCCGGGTCGGTCCTCGGGTCGAGGTGCGCCAGGTGAAGGCAGAGAGTGCGGAGCGTGGCTCCGGCTGAAGGTACTCCGAGACAAAGTCCTCGGAGGTGAGGCACTTCGAAGGTACTCCGGATGGAGTGACTTTGGAGTATGGTGGAACAAGTCCTCTGCGGAGGCAAGGATTTCGAAGTGTGCTCCGAAGGGAGACATTCGAAGGTTACCCGACGAAGGTCTCAGAAGTCGAGGCGCATCGAAGGCATGGTCCGGGTGAGGCTCGTCGAGAAGTGTGCTCGGGGAGAGACACTGCGACGAAGTGCTCATGGAATGCTTCATGCGGAGGCCTTGGACGAAGGAGGGACTTCGAGGGTGGTACTCCGAAGGTGGGGCTTCGGAGTGAGGAAGGCTTCGGAGCAAGGCTAGCTCCGGAGCGAGGTTGTCTTGTGGTGCTTCGGCCTGCATGGCTTCGGTACACGGACTGACGGAGTTCGAGCTGGGTGAAGCTGCGAAGCCGTGGTGGTCCACTCCGGAGGTGTTGGTGCGAAGGCCCAAAGGCTTTGATGGCTTCGGCTCAAAACCGTCACTATATCGGAGGCTATCTTCGGTGAAGCGAAGGCCACCAGGCTCAAGGCTTCTCGCCGAAGCTACCGCACCCTCGCGTGCGAAGGGAGGCTCCGGGAGGTCAAAGACTGCAAAGGCTGACACTGTCTGCTCTGCAAAAAGCTGACGCTGTCCCCTCTGCAAAGCTGACAGAGAAGCCTCCAGAATAAAGGTGGACTACCTTTTGTACCCCTTAGTTCTGTAGAGACAAAATCAATGTAAACCCTAGGGGTAGTGTAGTCATTTCCTTTAGGTGAACTGTGGGCTATAAATATGGGGGCTCGGTAGGTAACATTTAACACTTTGAGCATTTACTGTTGAGCTCCTGTAGCCACATACCTCGCTGTATTCATCCAGAGTTCAATTTATTTGTGTTCCGTGTTCAAGCAGCGAAGCCCTGCTTCTTTGTGCTTTTTCTTGAGCTCGCGTTTCATACCTCGCTAGTTATAGTGCACCGAAGCCTGTCTAGGCGAAGGTTGCTTTTGTGCGAAGTGTGTTTTTCAATGTGCTGTCGCTCTGTGTAACAGGAGGCAAGACCTCGCTGCTTACTAGCGAAGCCCTGATCGAAGCCCGTTCTGCTTCTTGTGTCGAAGCCCCTAGCGGAGTCTATTAGTGTGCGTTTAGACCTTCGTGTACGAAGCCCAGCACCAGTTGCTGCTGCCAAGTACTTGGTCGAAGTCCTCAGTGGGGTGTCCACTCTTGCGAAGGGTGAAGTGCGAAGCCTGCTCGAAGCACCCTGTGTGCGGAGCCTGCACTGACTTAGCAGAGTAGATTTTCGAGGGTTGTTAGTGGAGCGAAGTCTTCTTGGCTTCGAACTTTTGGACCTGCGAAGCCTGTGTTCGGAGTTGTCAAGGGACCTCCGAACCAGACCTTCGAAGGTAGTGTTCGAAGCCTGTTCCGCAGAAGACAGAACTGAAACCGAAGGCTAGTTTTTAGCCCGAAATTTTAAAAGCTCCCATTCACCCCCCCTCTGGTCGCCGTTTCCGGTCCAACAATTGGTATCAGAGCAGGTTAAGATCACCAGTTGACCTTAACCGGTTTTGTGATCTATTGGCGACATGGATAGATGCAGTAAAATTCCTCTATTCCATGGGACAGATTTTGCATACTGGAAGGTGCGCATGGAGGCTTACTTGTTAAGCCAAGGAAATGCAATTTGGGAGATTGTGGACTCACAATACTCCATCCCTGATACTCGCACCACTCAAACTGAAAAAGATCAGTATAATGCCAACTCGAAGGCAAGAAATATACTGTTCATTGGTTTGAGTAGAAGTGAGTTTGATAGGGTGCAGCACCTTAGGACAGCTAGGGAAATCTAGACAACACTCACTGTTTTTCATGAGGGCTCTACGCAGATTAAGGCCAGGTGCCAAAGCACATACAACCAACAGTATCAGTTGTTTGTGAAGGCACCTGGTGAATCTATAGATGCCATGTTTTCTCGCTTTGATGCAATAGTGAGTAACTTGCGATCCAACGGGACGCTTGCTTACAGTGATCATGATAGGGCTATCAAGCTTCTCTATGCCCTTGACCGTAGCATATGGGAAGTGAAGATATCCAGCATTGAGGAGTCCGCAGGATATGACACTTTGACCTGCGATGAACTCTTTAGCAAGCTGAATTCCACAGAGATTGCCAAGGCATCTCTTGCAGTGCACAGAAGCTCTTTGCCACAGCCATTGGCATTGGTTTCTAGCACTAGCCGTGGCACTGCTGCAGAACCAAGCACATCTGGTACTTGTGTTCTTGCAGATGGTTTTGCTTTGTCCTCCCTGGTCTCCGTCACAAAGGAGCAGGTGGACACTCTAGATGATGATGAGCTTGCTCTCATTGCCCGGAGGTTCACCCGCTTTCATCATGAGAGACGGGATCAGAGGAGAAGTGGTTTTAGTGGTTGTTTTGAATGCGGTGACACTTCTCACATCAAGGCAAATTGCCCAAAGCTCAAAAAGAGAGATGAGAGTGAGCGCCCTAAATACCACAAGAAGGAGAGGAAACCCTTTGTGAAGGGCAAGCGCGGCAAGATTGATGAGGACATCACTTCACATGATACACCCATGGAGCCTCCACCTACAATTCAATTACAAGGACCAATCACATGCACCCGTGTCCGTCGCTTGAACCATGAGGTTAATTCTTTCCTTAGCAACTATGTTAATATTTGTTTGGATAAGATGCTACTGAATACTAGTGATATTTTGTTGCTTAGGAACACGGGAGATGGATTAGAAGAATTGGACTTGAAGACTGAGCCGCACGGATGTTTGAAGTCAAGAATTCGCTGGTTCGGACTACATCGACCACCCTGCACCAAAATGGGCATAACATCATCATGCGAAGTCCGATTGACGCGTTCTTTGACTTTTTGGAAAGCTGAGGAGAAGACGGATCGTTTGCCGTTGGTTTCACATCATTTGGAGTCTCGAGTCGACCTGTGTATTTAAAACAGTACTGCGTGACAGAACTGGGCCATGTTGGCCATAATCTGAGTCTGTACGTCTTCTAGCCCACAGCCCAAGTCTGTTCCCCTTCCACAGGCCGCCGCCCTATATATCCTCACGTCAGCCGCCTCTAGGGTTAGGTTTTGCTTTGCTGCATCTACACTGTTGTGTTTAGATCCCGCCTCTTGCACCGGACCGATTGGCTGCTGCATTAGCGTTTGTGAAACCTCACCTTATCTTCGTTTGTCTGTGATTTTGGCATTCGATTTGTATCCTTCCTGTTCTTGCTTGTGTTCTTGGGTTCGCTTGCAGGAATTAGCCTTCGTGGCGAGGTCAATCGCGTTCTGCGTGGTTGATAACCAACGGAGACAGTGGTGTAACGATTGCAAGGTTTTGATCCGCCGGACCGGAGCCTTGGATCGCCAACGTCGAGATTCTCCACCAACCCAAGTTTATCCCTTACCTAGCGGAAGATCGGGACCAATCCCCCATCAGCTGGTATCAGAGCTCAGTTTTCCCGTTAGGTAATCTCGATCTGCTTTTGTTTTTACCCAGAGTCCAGAAAACCGCACCAAAAAAATTCCCCACCGAGAACCCCTTTGTGCCTTGCGATTTTAATTTCAGTTTTAACTTTGTTGAGTTCGTGTTCTTGGTCGAGTCTTGTTGCTGGTTTAGTCATCCCTCTGTGTCGTTTGAGTATTAGTTGTTCTTGTGTCTCAGAAAAAAATTTCCCCACCGAACCCCCCCCCCCCCTTCCGCAACCCTATCTGTTCTCCACATCCAGTCTTTGTGACCCCCCTTCGGTAAAACAGGCATAACTTTTCGCTCGTTTGGCAGAAAAATCTGAAATTTTTTGAGCATTTTCCTGACCCAATTTGGAGGGTACCCCAAAGTCGGTTAGCCCTCACCAAAATCGCCAAAAAAAATCGGGAAGATAATAAAAAAAATTGGACAAAGTTTTTGCTCGCTGGACAGCGAACTTGTTTGAATTTTTGCAAGCCACATCCCACCTCAGTTGTAGGTGCCAATTTTTGTGGTTGCATCTCTGGTCATCCTTGTTTCAAAAAAAATAGAGTGAAAAAAAAGAAGAAAAAAAATAATAAAAAAAAGAGAAACAGTCCTGTTAGTTGCTTGTCCGAACTCTTGTCCGAACTCCTGTCCGAACTCTTGTCCAATCTGAGGCAGTCTTTGGCTGTTTGCTGCTTGTCCGATCTCTTGTCTGAACCTTTGTCCGAACTCTTGTCCGATCCGAACAGCAGCGCAAAAAAAAATTGTGCACATACCTTTGTCTGATCACTTGTCCGATCTCTTGTCCGATCCCTTGTCCGATCTATAGAGAGCTGATTTTGACCTGTTTTTGCTTCCTTTTGGATTTTTGGGCACATAGTTTCCCGCTATTACTTGAACTTTCACTTTGGGAGCACTACGGTCAGCAACTTTGACGAGTACTAGGGAATACTTATTGAACTTGGTTTAACTGTTATTATTATCGCTAATCCTTGCTACTCACTTTGCCTCCCAAGCTACACCTTTCTCTTGGTCAGGACAGGATCATTTCTTGCAATTGTACACCACCCTCCACTTGGTTCATCACCTGTAGGCCGGTGACCTCCCTGCGGCGTGGTAAGAACACTTGCAAGCGTGGGTAAGGTGCTTGACGGATTGCTTCCACCCCACACCCACCACCACACCTAGCTGTTTTCCATAAGGATTATTCTTTGTTGCTTTATCTTTTCACTAACATGGCAGCACTTATTGTACAACGTGATTTGAGCACTCACATGGACCAGGACGACCAGGCACAACGGAACAATATATTTCAGACCATCTTCCTCGTCAATAACCGTCGTGCGCGTGTCATCATCGACAGCGGTAGTTGCAACAATTTGGTGAGCCTCGACGTGGTAACTAAGCTTCAACTTCCCACACGTGCACATCCACACCCTTACCATGTGCAATGGCTCAACGACAGCGGTAAGGTCAAGGTAACACAAACTGTTCACATCGAATTTTCCATTGGTACATACTTTGGAAGTGCTGATTTTGATGTAGTACCAATGCAAGCATGTTCTCTATTACTTGGTAGACCTTGGGTATATGATACTGATGCTACACACCATGGTAGGAGCAATAAGTACACATTTATGTATAAAGGAAAGAAAGTTACATTGCTTCCTATGACTCCTGCTGAAATTGTGAAATTTGAACAAGAAAAACGTGCTAGGGACTCACAAAAGAGCAAACAACCTTCTGAAAATCAGCAAGTAGCTGAGACACTTTCGAGGCAACAAAAAGATAAAGCTGTTTTTCCTTCTTCATCACAAGCTATTAATCTGAAAGGACGTGTCATGCATGCAACTAAAACTAACCTTGCAGTACGTAGCTCTCTTGGTCTTGCAGGTTTCTACCGGCGTTTTGTGAGAGATTTCAGCACCATAACCGGTCCTTTACCTGAGTTGACCAAGAAGGGAGTTATTTCTACTTGGGAGTCAGCACAAGAGCAAGCTCTTGCCACACTCAAGGATCGCATTACACATGCACCTCTACTTCAGCTACCCGATTTTAGTAAGCCTTTTGAGTTAGAATGTGATGCTAGTGATTTTGGCATAGGAGATGTGCTGCTACAAGAAGGTAAACCCGTGACCTATTCTAGTGAGAAATTGCATGGTCCACAATTGAATTATTTTACCTATGAGTGTGAATTATATGCCTTAGTGCGTGTGCTTAAGACTTGGCGACATTACCTTTTGCCTGAGGAGTTTATTATACATTCTGATCATGACACACTCAAATATTTGAGAGGGCAAGCTAAACTGAACCGTAGACATGTTAAATGGGTTGAATTTATTGAATTTTTCCCATACATTGTGAAATACAAGAATGGCAAAGAAAATGTGGTTGCTGATGCATTGTCTCGCATGGTTGTTCTTTTATCTCAACTTGATATTAACGTTCCAGATTTGGAAAGTTTGAAAGATTTGTATGTTGTAAATAAAGAATTTGCTGAACCATACACTAAATGTAATGAGGGGAAAGACTGGAAAGGATTTCATGTTTATGACGGGTTCTTGTTCCATGCTAACAAGCTACGTGTTCCAGATTCGTCCGTACGTTTGCTGTTGTTGCAGGCATCACATGGCGGTGGATTAATGGAACATTTTGGGAGAGAAAAGACTTTGGCCCTGCTGTCCAATAATTTTTATTGGCTCAAGATGAGAGATGTTGAACGATTTGTGCAGCGTTGTGCCACATACCATAAAGCTAAGTCCAAACTTAATCCATATGGTTTGTATACTCCACTTCCTGTTTCTAGTGCACCTTGGGAAGATATTAGCATGGACTTTATTGTCGGATTGCCTAGGACAAAGAGGGGGAGAGACTCCATATTTGTAAGAGTGGATAGGTTTTCTAAAATGGCACACTTTATTCCCTGTCACAAGACCAACGATGCTTCACATATTGCTGATTTATTTTTCAGGGAAATTGTGAGATTGCACGGGATGCCTAGAACCATCATTTCAGATCATGATGTGAAGTTTATGAGTTACTTTTGGAAGACAATGTGGGCCAAGCTTGGCACAAAATTGCTGTTTTCAACAACTTGTCGCCCGCAAACTGATGGTCAAACAGAGGTGGTAAACCGTACACTCTCCATGTTGCTGCGAACAATGATTAAGAAGAACTTGAAGGAATGGGAGGACTGCCTTCCACATGTTGAATTTGCATACAATAGAGCTGTTCACTCAACAACACAATTGTGGCCGTCTGAAGTGTTGTATGGTTTTAAGCCAATCACACTACTTGATTTGCTGCCATTTCCTTTTCAAGAAAGAGCAAACATAGAGGCAACTAAGCGTGCAGAGTTTGTGAAAGCTATGCATCTGAAGACCAAGGAAGTTATAGAAAAGAAGGCACGCTATTTTGCTCAGAAGACAAATAAAGGAAGAAAGAAGATGTTTTTCAAACCGGGAGATCTTGTTTGGTTGTACTTGCGCAAGGATCGTTTTCCTGATTTGAGAAAGTTTAAATTGATACCCCATGCTGATGAATTAAAACCCTATTTGGGAGCTGACGATGAGCTTGAGTCGAGGACGACTCCAATTCAAGAAGGGGAGGATGATGAGGACATCACTTCACATGATACACCCATGGAGCCTCCACCTACAATTCAATTACAAGGACCAATCACATGCACCCGTGTCCGTCGCTTGAACCATGAGGTTAATTCTTTCCTTAGCAACTATGTTAATATTTGTTTGGATAAGATGCTACTGAATACTAGTGATATTTTGTTGCTTAGGAACACGGGAGATGGATTAGAAGAATTGGACTTGAAGACTGAGCCGCACGGATGTTTGAAGTCAAGAATTCGCTGGTTCGGACTACATCGACCACCCTGCACCAAAATGGGCATAACTTCATCATGCGAAGTCCGATTGACGCGTTCTTTGACTTTTTGGAAAGCTGAGGAGAAGACGGATCGTTTGCCGTTGGTTTCACATCATTTGGAGTCTCGAGTCGACCTGTGTATTTAAAACAGTACTGCGTGACAGAACTGGGCCATGTTGGCCATAATCTGAGTCTGTACGTCTTCTAGCCCACAGCCCAAGTCTGTTCCCCTTCCACAGGCCGCCGCCCTATATATCCTCACGTCAGCCGCCTCTAGGGTTAGGTTTTGCTTTGTTGCATCTACACTGTTGTGTTTAGATCCCGCCTCTTGCACCGGACCGATTGGCTGCTGCATTGGCGTTTGTGAAACCTCACCTTATCTTCGTTTGTCTGTGATTTTGGCATTCGATTTGTATCCTTCCTGTTCTTGCTTGTGTTCTTGGGTTCGCTTGCAGGAATTAGCCTTCGTGGCGAGGTCAATCGCGTTCTGCGTGGTTGATAACCAACGGAGACAGTGGTGTAACGATTGCAAGGTTTTGATCCGCCGGACCGGAGCCTTGGATCGCCAACGTCGAGATTCTCCACCAACCCAAGTTTATCCCTTACCTAGCGGAAGATCGGGACCAATCCCCCATCAAAGATGGCTAAGAAAGTAGCCAAGGCCGCTTCCAGAGCCTTTGTTGCTGCTCTCAGCGACATCGACACTTCCTCAACTGAGGAGTCGAGCTCTGAGGAGGAGGAGTCCCCAAGGAAGGAGGACAAGAAGGACAAAAAGGGACGAGACTTCACCGGCCTTTGCTTCATGGCCGACAGCGATCACAGCGGCGATGAGCTTGACTCATCTGAGGTAACACTATCATCTGACCAGCTACTAATTAAATTAGATGAGCTGAATGAAGTAGTTCTTGGTCAGGATAGATTACTTGTGCAAGCCGCTAGAGAAAGAAAATACCTTAGACTTAGGCTAGAAACTATTTCTACTGAATATGCCATGCTTAAGTCTAAGTTTAATGATGTTGAATGTTGTTGGGGGAAATAATCCCTGGAGTCAGCGGGGTGGGCCCCCCAGCCGGAGGGCCCAGCCTTGGTGGCCGGAGGTCATCGTCCGGAGGAGCGCGGCCGGAGGTCATCGTCCGGAGGAGCGCGGCCGGAGGTCATCGTCCGGAGGAGCGCGGCCGGAGGTCATCGTCCGGAGGAGCGCGGCCGGAGGTCATCGTCCGGAGGAGCGTGGCCGGAGGTCATCATCCGGAGGAGCGGGGCCGGGGGTCACCTTCGGAGGAGCATGGCCGGAGGTCACCGGCCGGAGGAGCGTGACCGGAGGTCACCTTCTAGAGGAGTGAAGCCGGAGGTCGCCCTTCGGCGTAGGACGCAGGAGCCCGCCCTCCGGAGGCTGGAGGTCCGGGGCTCTCGGCAGGCCCGGCAAGACGAGCCCAAAGGGAGTCTTGGCGGGAAAAGGACTAGTTGGTCGTGCGAAAGGACAAGATCGCGATCTTCTGAGCCGTGTCGGGCGGCGCAGGAAGCATCTGACACGACCGATACGCTGTCAGAGTCGAATCTTCTTGTCTGTACTATGCGCCTCTCTGTCTGTACTACCGGTCAGGGTTGGTCGGGTGGCCGTTGGCGGCCCGGAGGCGCTTAGTCCTCTGGGCGGGGCGCCCTATAAATACCCCCCACTACAGTTGTAACGGACACACAGTCCATAGCATTGAATACACTACTCTTGTTTTCCACTGAAACCTGCTGGTCCGATCCGTCGTCCCAACAGTTGGCGCCGTCCGTGGGGATCCTAGTCCGAAAAGCTAGTGTCCTCTACACCTATCCACCCAAAGCATGTCGAGCCGGAAAGGAGCAAGCACGGCCCCCCTGCGCAGGTCGACCCGAACCGCTGGGGGCGAGCCCGCCCCAACCGTCGACCCCAATCCATCAGCTCCCATCACCACCACCGTCGGAGCGGCGCCCCCAGCAGGCTCCACCCTGTTGCAAGAAGAGACGCCCGGAGCTCAAGGCACCGACGGCCTGCCCGAGCCGACCTCCGCCAACCTGGCCGGGTCGCCGGGCGGGCCGCCGGAGCAGCATCTCCCAGGTGGGCCCCCGGTAGTAGTGTCCCTTCAGACGGACTACGTCCGCTCGCGGGACCCCGACACAACTTCCGGGGGAAGCGGGAGCCAGGCTGATGCCCTGGCTGCCGAGAACGCCGGGCTAAAGGCGGAGCTGGCTCTGTGGCGTCAGGAAGCGTCGCTCCGACCCCCGGCCCCCCCGGCAGCCTTCCGCGCCGCGAGAGCTGCGGTCACGGACCTGAGCGACGACGAGAACCCCCCGGAGGAGGAGAACGCTTCATACGACGAGGACTCTCCCCTGCACCCGGACCTCCAGAGGGTGCGCTTCGGTTCGAGCTTCCGCGCCGCCAAGCTCCCCAAGTACTCCGGAGACTCCGACCCCGGCGAGTTCTCTCGCTCTTACGCTCTGGCAATAGAAGCGTCCGGGGGAAGCCGGGACGCCATGGCCAAATGCTTCCCTCTGGCGCTCGAAGGGATCGCCCTTCGGTGGTTCTGGTCTCTCCGGCCAGGGACCATCCACTCGTGGGAGCAGCTGAAAAAGAAGTTCGTCAACAACTTCCAGGGGACCTTCGTGGCCCCCATGTCCACCGGGAGCCTTTTTCAAGTGAAGCAGCAACCCGGAGAGACACTGCGGCAGTACTCCCAGCGCTTTGCGCACACCAAAGCTCAGATCAAGGGGCTTTCCGCTTCTTCGGTCATTGACGCGGCCCGGGAAGGCGTCACCCACCCAGGACTCCTCGACAAGCTCCACCGGAAGCCCATCTCTTCGGTGGCGCAGCTCATGACGTACTTCGAAGAGTACGCTCGGTCCGAAGAGGGCCAGATACGCCGACAAGCGATGGTAGTCCCTGTCCGGGCTCCAAACGCCCGAGCGTACGAAGTGCCTCCGGAGCCCAGTCGGGGCCCGCGTCGCGCCCCTGACTTCCGCCGCCCGGAGCCCGCTCGCCCAGACCTCGTTCGTCAAGATTCTCGGCGGAACCGGAAGCATTTTCGGGGGGAAGTCCTTAATATCACCCCTCAAGCGCCCGCCAAGCACCTGCACACGCCCGGCGGAAGTCGCCAGGCCGGGCCCAAGCCTCCACCCCGGGCACCTGCCAGGGGAACCTTTTACTGCAGCGTCCATGGCGAGAACCGGAGCCACGACACCGACTCCTGCCGCACCATCCTCGCTCTTCGCAGCGATTACCTCGAGCGCCAGTCCGGTCGCGGTTCCTCCGACCGGGGGCACCCCGCCCCTCGGCCGGACCAGGTCCAAATAGTCGGGCGTCAGGAAGAGCCGGAGGCCGTGACCCCGGCCGAGGGATTCGGCGGGGTTCCGGCCCTCACACTCGAAGCCGGTCCGGATCGTGGCAAGCGCGTGGTCCTTCCCATATCCGGAGGAGGAGCCCTCGGAGCGCTGTCCAAGCGGCAGCGTCGGGATTACGTTCGGGAAGTTGGGCACATCGGCACGTCCAGCCCTTCAATCCTCCCGGAGTGGTCCCACGTCCCCATCAGCTTCACCGCCGAAGATGCCGCCGGCGTCAAGTTTCCTCACGCCGACCCACTCGTCATTTCGGCGGACATCGCCGGAGCCGAGGTGCGTCGCATTCTAGTCGACGGAGGAAGTTCCGCTGACATCATCTTCGTGCAGGCCTTCGACCAATTGTGCTTGTCCCGCAAGCACCTGCTGCCAGCCTCGCGGCCACTCCAAGGCTTCTCAGGCCCTCCGCTCGACGCCTTGGGCCAGGTCTTATTGGAAGTGGCGTTCGGCACCGCGCCCCTCCAGCGTCGGGAGGAAATTCTGTTCGACGTCGTCGACGCTCCATACGCCTACAACGCCATCTTCGGCCGGGGGATGCTCAACCGTTTCGGCGCCATCGCTCACCACAACTACCTCTGCCTCAAGATGCCGACTCCCGGAGGGGTGCTGTCTGTGCTGGGCGACCAAGCTGCCGCCCGCCGGGTCGAGTATGGCCACGCGGCGCCACTGGAGCCACGGCAGGTCCACAGTGTCCGTGAAGGCGCCGAAGACGCCAACCTCCCACTGGAGGCCAGCCCTGCGCAGAAAGGACGCCCCGTCAAACCCCTCCCAGAAGGCGAAGTCATCACCAAGACCCTGGCTTGCGGGGGGAAGGAGTACTCGATCAAGTTCGGAGGGGGCCTGGAGCCAAAATTATCAGCACAGCTCGAGGCCATCGTCTGCAACAACCTCGACATCTTCGCATGGTCGGACGACGACATTCCTGGCGTCGATCGGACTATCATTGAGCATTCCCTGGCAGTCGATCCGAAGGCACGACCAGTCCGCCAGGGGCTTCGGAGGCTGTCCGCTGAGCGGGCTGAGCTCGCCAAGGCCGAGACCGACAAGCTGCTCCGCGCCGGGGTCATCAGGGAAGTGAGTCACACCGACTGGTTGTCCAACCCTGTGTTTGTCCAGAAGAAAACATCTGGCAAATGGCGCATGTGTATCGACTTTACTTCTTTGAATAAAGCTTGCCCCCGTGATCCCTACCCGCTGCCTCGTATTGATCAGCTAGTAGATTCCACAGCCGGAGCCGAGCTCCTCAGCTTCCTCGACGCATATTCCGGTTATCATCAGATCTGGCTCAAGCCTGAAGACCAAGTGAAAACCAGCTTCGTCACCCCGGCCGGAGTATTCTGCTACCTCCGGATGCCCTTCGGCCTCCGTAACGCCGGAGCAACCTTTTCAAGGTTAATCTCAAAGGCCCTCGGTCATCAGCTCGGGCGGAACGTGGAAGCTTACATGGACGACATCGTCATCAAGACTGCCTCCGCAAGTCAGCACGGGTCCGACATAGCCGAAACCTTCGACAGCCTCCGGCGGTGTGGGATCCGGCTTAACCCTGAAAAGTGCGTCTTCGGAGCACGCGCAGGGAAGCTGCTCGGGTACCTCGTCTCCAGCCGCGGCATCGAAGCAAGTCCAACGCAAGTTCAAGCATTGCAGAACATGGCACCACCTCAGAACCTGCGGCAGGCGCAGAAGCTGGCCGGACGATTGGCCGCCTTGGGGCGTTTTCTCGCCAAATCAGCGGAGCGAAGTTTGCCCATTTTCAAGGCGCTTCGCGGTTCCAAGCATTTCGAATGGACCCCCGAGTGCCAGGATTGTTTCCAGCAAATCAAGGATTATCTCTCCAGCCTCGTGGCCCTCGCCACACCACGGGCCAGCAGCCCCTTGCTGGTTTATCTCGCCGCCTCTGGCACCGCCGCAAGCGCGGCCTTGGTTCAGGAGGAAGAGTGCGGCGGGAAGCTAGTTCAGCGGCCCGTCTACTTCGTCTCCGAGGTTCTCGCCGACGCCAAGGCCAGGTACTCCGAGCTAGAGAAGGTGGCTTATGCCCTCGTCATGGCCTCCCGAAAGCTCCGGCACTACTTCTTGGCCCACGACATCATCATTCCAACAGCCTATCCGTTGGGCGACATGTTCAGAAACAAAGACGCCACTGGTCGCATCGGGAAGTGGGCGGTAGAGCTGGCCCCGTTCGGAATCTCCTTCGTTGCCCGGACGGCCATTAAATCCCAGATTCTCGCTGACTTCGTCGCGGAATGGACGTGGGCCCAAGAGCCCGCGAGCGCCAGCACGGGCGAAGAGATTTGGACCATTTTTACCGATGGCGCTTACCAGGCCTCCGGGGCTGGAGCCGGAGCAGTCATCATTTCCCCTTCGGGTCAGCAAGCCCTGTACTCCGCTCGGCTAAGCTTCAAAGCCACTAACAACGTCGCAGAGTACGAAGGTGTCCTCTTGGGACTTCGCAAGGCGCTCGCTTTGGGCGCCGCGTGCGTGATCGTGAAGACCGACTCCCAAGTGGTCGCCGGACACATCGACAAGTCCTTTCGAGCGAAGCACCCGGACCTCGCTTCCTACCTCGACTCCATCCGCAAGTTTGAAGCCTCCTTCAAGGGCATCTCCGTCCAGAACATCCCGCGAAGCGACAACGCCCAAGCGGATGCCCTCGCTAAGGCCGGGGCCGGCGCCCAGGCCTTGCCGCCAGGGGCTTTCTTCGAGGAACTCGCCCAGCCTTCGGTAATTCATTGAAGCGAGGCGATCGACCCCGTCGCCCCGGAGAAGAGCGAACAGTCCCCGCACCCGGCCCCAGTACTCTGTACGGCAAGCGTCGATTGGCGCGAGCCCATCCTCCGCGCGCTCGCAGGTGGCGAGGAAGTCCATCCCAGTCCGGAGCAGGTCCGCCTGCAGCTCCGCGCGAGGTCATTCGAGGTCATCAATGGAATCTTGTACAAGTCCGGAGTATGTTCCCCGCTGCTCCGCTGCGTCGCGCATTCCGACGGTGTCGCCATGCTCCGGGAGATACATGAAGGGCTGTGCGGCAGTCACTTGGCGCCGCGGGCCCTCGCGGGCAAAGCTCTCCGGCAAGGCGTGTACTGGCCCACCATCATTGCTGACGCCGAAGAACTCGTCCGCGCCTGCCAAGGTTGCCAGTGGATGGGCCGACGCAGTCACCGCCCCCCAGCAAGATTGCTACCTATCCCTCCTGTGTGGCCCTTGGCCCGCTGGGGCATGGACCTCGTCGGCCCGCTCCCCAGGGCGAAAGGAAGCCTACGCTTCGTCGTCGTCGCAGTCGAGTACTTCTCCAAGTGGGTCGAAGCAGAGCCCCTCACCACCATCACATCCCGAAGTGTCCAGAAGTTTTTCTGGCAACATATCGTGTGCCGGTTCGGAGTACCCAAGCAGCTCACATTGGACAACGGAACGCAGTTCGATGCCGGCAGCTTCCGGGCATTCTGTGACGAGCTGGGAGTTGAGCTTTGCTTCGCGGCCGTGCGGCACCCCCAGTCTAACGGAGCAGTAGAGCGAGCCAACGGACACATTCTATCCGGCCTTCATAAGCGTATTGTCGGGTTGGCCCGAGGCACGTGGCCCGACGAGCTACCCAAGGTCTTATGGTCCATCCGGACGACCGTTTCCCGGGCAACGGGCTTCACCCCGTTCCGCCTTATGTTCGGCGACGAAGCGATGACGCCAACGGAGCTCCGCGCCGGTTCACTGCGCGTCGTAGCACCCGAAGTTGAAGATGAGCGCGCCGTCTCCCTTGACCTAGCGGAAGAAACGCGGCTGCGCGCCGTCGCCAACCTGTCCCACTATCAGAAGGAGACCAAGGGGTGGTATGACACCAAGGTTAAGCGCAACGAGTTCCAACCAGGGCACCTCGTCCTCCGCGCGGTGGTCGCTCCCCCCAAGTTGGGCAATAAATGGGACGGACCGTACATCGTTACGAAGTCCGGACGGCCGGGGTCCTACCGTCTCGCTACACTAGAAGGCGAAGAGCTGAAGCATTCGTGGCACGCTGGGGACCTGAAGCGCTACTTTCCGTAACACTACCAATGTACTTTATTCGCGGCTATCGCCGCCCGGTTGTATCCCCCATCTGAGAAATAAAATTTTCAGCCAACTATTGCGATCGACGCACCCTCGCACTCGGGTTCCGAGCTATGCCTCGACGCACCCCCACATTCGGGTTCCGAGCTATGCCTCGAAGCACCCTCGCATTCGGGTTCCGAGCTGTGCCTCGACGCACCCCCACATTCGGGTTCCGAGCTATGCCTCGACGCACCCTCGCATTCGGGTTCCGAGCTATGCCTCGACGCACCCCCACATTCGGGTTCCGAGCTATGCCTCGAAGCACCCTCGCATTCGGGTTCCGAGCTATGCCTCGACGCACCCTCGCATTCGGGTTCCGAGCTGTGCCTCGACGCACCCCCACATTCGGGTTCCGAGCTATGCCTCGAAGCACCCTCGCATTCGGGTTCCGAGCTATGCCTCGACGCACCCTCGTATTCGGGTTCCGAGCTATGCCTCGACGCACCCCCACATTCGGGTTCCGAGCTATGCCTCGACGCACCCTCATATTCGGGTTCCGAGCTACGCCTCGACGCACCCTCGCACTCGGGTTCCGAGCTACGCCTCGACACACCCTCGCATTCGGGCTCCGAGCTCCGGATGGACGCGCCCTCACGCTCGGGTTCAGAGCAACACCGGTGTGACGCGCACCGTCCGCTCTCCCTCTCCTAAGCTACTTAGCGCCCAGCTAGTAAACCAGCTACCCGCCAAGCGGGGGGAGGGGGGAGGAAGAGGGAGAGAAAGCGAGGCGCAAGCTGCAACAAGCCCGTAAGCATACAATGTTCATTACAGGAGGAAGTTAAGAAAAGTTCTCGTCCAGGCCAAGAAGGAACCGCGGGCCCCTTCGGGTAGACGGACCGGAAGTCGTGCTCGCCCCCCGATCGGACCTTTCCTTCCTCTTCCTGCGCTCCTCTTCCTTCTTTTGGGCGCGGAAAGTTCTCTGGTCCTCCTGGAGTTGAGCCCAGCTGCGTAGGCCGCCCCCCTCCGGGGGCGCTCCCCCTAAGTCAGTCTCTGCATCGGACCAGTCAACCGGTTCGGAGGACGAAGACGGCGAGCGAGCCCCCTTCTCTTCGTCCTTCACATGCTTCAGAACCCCCTGAAGGACGTCGGAGTCCACATGTCCGTCACTGCCACGGGGAAGAACGAAGCGCGCGGGCCGGTTCGCCCGCACAGCTTCGAGGATGGCCCAACGATGCCGAAGGGCGTCATCCGGTTCAAGTACCTCGACATCAAGATCGCGACCGCAAACACCCTGAGTAAGTCCCGAAAAAGTAGTCTTTATTAATATAACTAAGTTCCCTAAGCTATTACAGGATAAGGCTAAGACCAACCCCTAGAGCTACACCTGCGGGTCCGGCAAACGAGCCGAGGCTGGAGGGTTCGAAGGGGCTGAAGGGTCGCGCGCACGGAGTGCTTCCTCCAGCCAAGCCTGGATCGCCGCAGGGCCTTCGGTTTGCCAAGTCGCCTTGAGCGCCCTCCAAGCTTGGGTCAAGGCGAAGCTTGGCGTCCGAAGGTGGTCCCCCGTGAAGACGACCGGATGCGGGCTCAAAGGCGAAGGAAGCGGAAGCCCGGACGCCTCGAGGTGCCGGAGGATTCCGTACGCTGCCACCCGAGCGGACACCTCGCCGTACTGATCCATGGCAAGCTGTATCTGCCGGACGGCGGATCGAACGAACTTCACTCGGCGGACCAGGGGCTCCCGGGCGATGTCGAACGTGCCGCAACCAGTGCCGTAGCGCGCCAACATCTTCCGCAACGATTCGGCGGCCTCGGCCGCCGTCTTCCCGGCCTCGGCGAGCTCCTCGGCGGCCTTCCCGTTCCGCGAGTTGAGGCCGGCCTCGACCTCCTCTAAGTGAGTCACCCGGGCTCCGAGAGCTTCAACCTTGCGCTCCGCCTCCGAGGCCCGAGCTTGGAGCCGGGAAACCTCCTCTTCGAGCTGATCCGCCTCCGAAGCCCGGGCCCGGAGTACCTCCGCCTCAGCAGCTTTGGTTCGGAGGGCGCCGACCTCCGCCTCCAGCTCGTCGGCACGGGCGGCCTTGACCCGGAGTCCCCCCAGCTCCGCGACACGGGCCCTGAGCGAATCCGCCTCCGCTGCTTGGGCCTCCAGTGCCGCCACCTTCGACGCTTGGGATCGAAGGGCCTCGACCTCCAGCGAGCGCTCGCGGGCCAACCTCTCCGCGGCCGCCACCCGGGACGCGAGCCCTGCGGCATACGCCTCGTGATGCTCGCGCTCGAGAAGCAGAGCGGACATCTGTCCCTGTGCCAGCGCCACCACCTGCATGCGGAAAAATGGTCAGAAGAGCCGCAGCGAGGGCGTCAAGGATGTCCGAAGAAAGTACCTGGCCCGCGGCCGTCTCGATGGCCCTTCCGAGGTCTAAGCTGTCCGATCGCCCGAGCTCGCCTATCACCGGGGCGTCGCGCAGCCGCAGGTAGTAGTCGTGGATCGGAGCCACCCTCGAGGCGAAGTCCTCTCCGACCGACAGGAAAGGGCGTAGAAGCGGCACGGAGCCGCGCGCGGTTCGTAGGTCGGTGGGGGGCTGATGCCGGACTTCGGCGCCCCCGACAGGCTCCTGAGGAGCCCCCTCGGCGCTCCGGGACTCTGCCTCGTCCTGCGGATTCAAATCCCCCTTCGCGGTGACAGGGGCTCCGGACCTGGCGTCCGGAGCATCTGCCGGGTGACGGTCGACTGGCTCCTTGCCTCCGGCCGAAATACCTGTACGAGCAACGGAAGTTAAACACAAGGAAGCTCCTTGCGCACAGAGAAGCGTGACGAAGTTACCGTACCCGCGTCCGCAGTTTCGTCGACGCGATACGGGGGCTGGAAGTGGCCCGACGGGCTCGGGCGGAAGAAAAGATTGTCGATGGAGTTCGGCGGAGAGCCCGCTACCGCCGCGGCCAATTCCGCCTCCTTGTTGGCGCTCCTTTCAACGCCGGCGAGTGGGTCAGCTAGGCCCCCGTGGCCCAAGCTGTCCGTGGCCCTGCTCTCGACGGAGCCCGCGGAGCCGCCCGCCGAAACGGGTATCGGAGAAGAAGCGGTCCCCGGGCGGGGCGTCACTCCGGCGATGCTTGACTCTTGGTTGGCGTCCGGCGTAGGCTCCGTTGGGCCCGGATGAAGGAGAGCATCCTCGCGCCCCTCGGTGCTCGGCGGGATCGGTGGAACCGGAGCCGGAACCTCCGGGAGATCTCCCGACTCCGACTGGACTCCCTCGCTGGAGCCCCCTCCCTCCGAACGAGAAGCCGAGGAAGGTCCCGGCGACGCGCGCTTCAGCCCCTTCACGATCCTCTTCTTCTTCGAACGGCTCGGAGAAGTGCAGGCGTCCGCGTCGACCGCCTTCCTCTTCGAGACGTCCCGGAGGATCTCGCCCTCCGGTAGAGGCGGGGGCGTGAGCTCGAGCGCCCCCCATACTCTGTTGGAGCGCTCCCAGGAGCCCACCAGCTCCAACCGGCGGGCCCGCTCGGCCGCGGTGGGGACCCCTAGGATCCTTTCCGCCAGGCGAGCAATCTCTTCGGGCGTCCGGGCGACGAGCGACCCTGCACCTCTTCGTCAGGGCCGAAGTATCCCTCAAGTGCGCAAAAACAAGACTGAAGACGAAAGAAGGCTGGGACTTACCCAGTTGGCGAGAGAGCTCCGTCGGCACCGACGCGTCCCGGCTGCTCCGAAGCAAGGCGGGCCACTCCTCCTTCAGCGGGGGGATCTCGAGGGCCACGAACTCCTCCGCCAAGTCCCGCATGCTCATCCGGCGGGCGACGATCTGGAGAAGCTGTACCCTCGACGAGATGGCCCCGGAGTTGACTTCGACCCGCGCCTCTCTCCGGAACCAAATGTGGCGCGGTATTCCGGCCAAGCCGGAGGTGAGCCCTACGCGAACGTAGAACCACCGGTTCACCCACTTCGAGTACCACCTTTCGTTGGTGGCCTTCGCCGGGAAGGAGTCCGCGTACCTCCTCCGGAGCTGGAAGTTGATGCTCCCGAAGGCCAGCACCCGGCCGTCCTTTTTCTTCGGTTGGCAGAGGGCTTCGTGCATCTCAGCGAAGACCTCCGCCCTTCCTTCGCAGCCTTCGGCGCGCATGGCCCACTCAAAGATGGCGAGGCGGGCCACGGCGTTGGGGGACAGCTCTGAGGCAGGAAACCCCAGGCCCGCGTCGAAGAAGGCTTCGAAGACGACGACCTCGCCTTCCCGCGACCGTGGGGCCGTCTCCCGCCCCGGCCTCCTCGCCGGCGTCTCTGGGCCGAGGCGGTTCCTGGTCGCCTGCTCGATCGAAGCTTCAGTGCAGGCAGACGCCCCAAGCTCCAGCGTCTGTTCTCGGAATCGCTCGGAAGCGGGGCGGAGCTCGCGTGCGCCGCGCACCTCTGGCGTGTCAGTCGCCGCCGCCGCCGCCGCGGCCGTCATCTGGCGCTGCAAGAAGCGCGGGTCCATCGCCATTGTGGGAACCGGCTTCCTCGACATTCTTGGAGAGAAGATGGGAGGAGCGTGGGGCTCAGAGGGCGACTGGGCAGTGGGCTAAGCGGTCGCGGTTTGGCGCGTGAGGATGGAGGAAGAAGAAGCCGTGAAGGGCAAAGGTATATATACCTCTCGGAAAGGCTGGCGGTTCGACTTCCGTTTCGGTTAGCGCACGAACGTGGCGGTTTACGCGGCGCCGCATTCAAAACTGGGTGGCGCATCGGGGCGCGAGGGTGATCTCCTGGCGATTCGCCTCTTCAGTGCCGCCGGCGCGCGCATTAACTGCTCTCGGCCCGCTCGCCCGGCTCCTCGGGGTTGGAACCCCCGCAGTCAAGGTGCACCAGTCTCCGGTCAGCTTGGTCAACCCCCTCCTCGGTGCCTCGGAGGCGGGCGGAAGCTCGAGGCAGGGTCTAATTCCCTGGGCTCTCGGCTCCCCGTCTCAGTGCGCTCCAGCGCCCCGGCGGATGCGGCGCCCTACAGCGAGGTACGCACCCTTGTGAATTGACGGGATTATCTTGTGCGCTTCCACCCCCTCCTATTGCAGGACTACGAGCGGGAAGAAGCGAGGGGCTACTGTTGGGGGAAATAATCCCTGGAGTCAGCGGGGTGGGCCCCCCAGCCGGAGGGCCCAGCCTTGGTGGCCGGAGGTCATCGTCCGGAGGAGCGCGGCCGGAGGTCATCGTCCGGAGGAGCGTGGCCGGAGGTCATCATCCGGAGGAGCGGGGCCGGGGGTCACCTTCGGAGGAGCATGGCCGGAGGTCACCGGCCGGAGGAGCGTGACCGGAGGTCACCTTCTAGAGGAGTGAAGCCGGAGGTCGCCCTTCGGCGTAGGACGCAGGAGCCCGCCCTCCGGAGGCTGGAGGTCCGGGGCTCTCGGCAGGCCCGGCAAGACGAGCCCAAAGGGAGTCTTGGCGGGAAAAGGACTAGTTGGTCGTGCGAAAGGACAAGATCGCGATCTTCTGAGCCGTGTCGGGCGGCGCAGGAAGCATCTGACACGACCGATACGCTGTCAGAGTCGAATCTTCTTGTCTGTACTATGCGCCTCTCTGTCTGTACTACCGGTCAGGGTTGGTCGGGTGGCCGTTGGCGGCCCGGAGGCGCTTAGTCCTCTGGGCGGGGCGCCCTATAAATACCCCCCACTACAGTTGTAACGGACACACAGTCCATAGCATTGAATACACTACTCTTGTTTTCCACTGAAACCTGCTGGTCCGATCCGTCGTCCCAACAAATGTGAATCTTGTTCTGTTGTCATGAGTGAGCTTGCTCAGTTGCGTTCTGTACATGCTCAAACTCTTTCTGAGCTTGAGACTGCACAGAAGCAGCTTTTGGAGGTGGATTCTAGACCTCATGATGTTATTGATTGCATGAACTGCACTTTATTGCGCGAAAGCATTAATTTACGTGATAAGCGTGTTCATGATTTGGAGGCTAGATTGGAGAGGGCCGGTAGTTCTAAGGATGTGCAACCTGTGTGTGACACATGCATTACCCTTAAGGACCAGCTAGGCACTGTTAGAGAGCAAGCTGAAAATCTCATGTCTGAAAATGAATACCTCCTTTCCGTGGTTAATAAATGCACTGAGGGAAAGGGTAGGATGGATTTGCTCTTGGCCAAGACCAAGTTGTGTGCTGACAGAGCAGGGGTAGCTCTAGGTTTGGGTTTTGAGAGGATTTCTTCAGACAGTAAGACCAAAACTGTTTTCACCTCTCCCACTACCTTAGAGAAAGAAAGAGCTCTGTTAGACACTCCACCAGCCAAGAAACCTACCCGAGCTCCAAAGAAAACCACACCTCCTGCCAAGAAAATCCCTCCCAAGAAAACCACTCAGAAAAAACCCAAGGAGCCTATGAGAGTTGCTCCTGTGACCCATGAGAGTGCCCCCAGGAGAGTGTTTCATTGTTCCTATTGTCAGCGGGCGGGTCATTTGGTTGGGTTTTGTTTTCGTCGCATCAAGGATGAGCGACGCTCTTAGGCGATGAGTTACCATGACATGCATTACCCATCTTTAGGTATGCATGAGTCTGAGATGTACTATCGTCCTGTTTTTGAGGCTCCTCGTGCTTCTCGGAGAGGTTTTGCTCCTCGAGGTGTTCACCATGTTCCATATGGTGGTAGACCTCGGGTGAGTAGCTTTGTACCTCGTCAGAATAGGAGACCTCGACATGTTGTTCGTTCACAGCATGTAGGTAGACCTCGCACTTTGCATCATTCTAATTATTATGTGCGTAGACCGTCTACTTTTACTGTGCCTACTACTCGTGTCACTCAGTGCTGGATGCCTCGTCATTATTTCACTCACCCCAGCACTGAGCGATCGAGGTATTCTTATCATGTGTAGGTGACAGATCGAGGCTTGGAGGGCACGTGGATCATGGACTCCGGTTGTTCGCGCCACATGACCGGAGATGCAGCATGGTTCTCCAGCCTCACCACAACCAAGCAAAGGGAACATATCACCTTCGGAAACAATCAAAGGAGTAGAGTGAAAGGTAAAGGTGTGGTAAGAATTAACTCGAATTTCACTCTCAAAGATGTTGCTTTGGTTGAAAACCTGGGATACAATTTGCTGTCTGTATCTCAGTTGCTTGATGAGGGCTTCGAAGTGCGATTTCATCGCGATACTTCGCAAGTGCTCAATTCTGATGGCGTTGTAGTGTGTAAGATCTTTAGAGTTGGGAGAGTTTTTGGAGCTGATTTTTCAGAGTCATCTGGTTCTTCTCACTGTCTTGTTGCTCACTCGACTTCTGAGCTTTGGAAGTGGCATAGGAGACTAGGGCATATGAGCTTTGAGTTGCTCGCTCGTCTGAGCGCCCTAGGTCTGATCCGAGGATTGCCCAAGCTCAAGTTTGAGAAGAATTTAGTTTGCGCTCCTTGTCGACATGGAAAAATGATTGCTGCTTCGCAATCGCCAGTCACCACAGTGATGACTGAACAACCCGGAGAACTTCTCCACATGGACACTGTAGGTCCTTCTCGGGTTAGTTCTTTAGGCGGCAAGTGGTATGTATTAGTTATTGTCGACGATTTCTCTCGCTACTCTTGGGTCTTCTTTCTTGCCAGCAAGGATGAAGTGTTTTCACACTTTCGGAGCTTGGCTTTGAGACTTTTTACTGAACTCCCTGGTGCATTGAAATTCATTCGAAGTAATAATGGCACTGAGTTCAAAAATAGTCTCTTTGTTGACTTTTGCATGGAGCATGGCATAGAACATCAATTCTCTGCTCCGCGGGTTCCTCAACAGAACGGTGTTGTTGAGAGGAAGAATCGCACTTTGGTTGAGATGGCTAGGACGATGCTTGATGAGCATAGGACTCCTAGAAAATTCTGGGCTGAAGCCATGAACACTGCATGTTACATCTCAAACCGTATATTCTTGCGCTCAATTTTAAATTTGACATCTTATGAGCTACGTTTTGGGAGACAGCCCAAGGTTACTCATCTTCGAGTTTTTGGCTGTCGCTGCTTTATCCTAAAACGTGGTAACTTGGATAAATTTGAGTCGCGATCTTCTGACGGGATCTTTTTGGGTTACACTACTCATGGTCATTCTTATCGTGTTTATAATTTAGAGACTAACACTGTCATCGAGTCATGTGATGTGACTTTTGATGAATCAACCCCCTCTGTTAGTTCTGCTTTTGAACAGGCAAATGAACACAACATGGAACAGACCTTATTTGAAGAAGAAGATTCCGGAGAATTCGAGGATGAACCCCTACTACCCTCGACGTCGATCCCCGAAGCTGACCCCGCTTCAACTACTTCGGCACGAGGTCCCGAAGCAACTACCTCAACATCGGTCATCTTGGACCACTCCAACGCACAAGTTGAGGGGGAGACTGCATCCCGCCGCGAGGCTCCACATCATGTTCAAAGGATGCACCCTCCCGAGCAGATCATTGGTGAGCTTGATCAAAGGGTAACACGTTCTCATGCCCATTTCACTAATGCTGCTTTTGTTGCTTCTTTCGAGCCCTTAGATGTTAGTCATGCACTTTCTGATTCTAGTTGGATCAATGCCATGCATGAAGAGCTTGAAAATTTTGAGAGAAACCAAGTCTGGACTTTAGTTGATCCTCCAAGAAATGTTCATTTCATTGGAACAAAATGGATTTTCAAAAACAAACAAGGGGAGGATGGGACTATAGTTAGAAACAAGGCTAGACTTGTAGCTCAGGGCTTTTCTCAACTAGAAGGGATTGATTTTACTGAAACTTTTGCACCTGTTGCTCGCCTTGAGGCCATTAGGATTTTGCTTGCCTTTGCGACATCCCGGGGATTCAAACTCTATCAAATGGATGTCAAAAGTGCTTTTCTTAATGGCTTCATAGGTGAAGATGTTTATGTAAAACAACCCCCTGGTTTTGAAAACCCCAAGTACCCACATAAAGTCCTTAAACTTCATAAGGCTCTTTATGGACTCAAGCAGGCTCCTCGGGCTTGGTATGATAGACTTAAGTCTTTTCTGCTTGAGCGAGGGTATTTGATGGGCTCTGTTGATAAAACTTTGTTTACTCTCAAGCATGGCAAAGATTTCCTCCTAGTGCAGATTTATGTGGATGATATCATCTTTGGTGGCTCTTCTCATGCTTTGGTTGCCGAGTTTGCAGATACCATGAGCAGGGAATTTGAAATGTCAATGATGGGTGAACTCACCTTTTTCCTTGGTTTGCAAATCAAGCAAAGCAAACAAGGTACTTTCGTCCACCAGACGAAGTACACCAAGGACCTGCTCAAGAAGTTTGACATGTCCGATGCGAAGCCCCTCGCCACTCCAATGGCTACATCTGTAGCATTGGACCCTGATGAAGATGGAGAAGCCGTAGATCAGAAGGAGTTCCGAAGCATGATCGGCTCCCTCCTCTACTTGACTGCTACGAGGCCGGACATACACTTCGCAGTGTGTCTGTGCGCTCGTTTTCAGGCTTCACCACGAGCTTCGCACCGCCAAGCGGTAAAGCGCATCCTAAGGTATCTCAAACACACCCTTGAATTTGGCATATGGTATTCAACATCTTCATCTTTATGTCTTCGAGGTTATTCCGATGCGGACTTTGCTGGGTGTAGAATTGATAGGAAGAGTACCTCTGGTACTTGTCATTTTCTGGGTACTTCTTTGGTTTGCTGGTCTTCCCGCAAACAGTCTAGTGTTGCACAATCAACGGCTGAGGCCGAATATGTTGCTGCAGCTAGCTGTTGCTCTCAGATTTTGTGGATGGTTTCCACTTTGCGGGATTTCGGGTTAGATTATAAGAGTGTTCCACTTTTCTGTGATAACACTAGTGCTATTTGTATTGCAAACAACCCGGTTCAGCACTCCAGAACCAAACACATTGATGTGCGGTATCATTTTCTCAGAGATCACAATGAGAAGGGTGATATTGAACTTCAATATGTTGATACCCAACACCAGCTTGCCGACATTTTTACAAAACCCCTCGATACTTCTCGATTTGCTTACTTGCGTGGGGAACTTGGCATTTGTCACCCTTACGGCATTTTGTGAGGGGAGCTGTTTTAGATGGATGTGCCTTTGCTAATTGTGTTGAAATTGCATTTACATCTTTTGCACTTATATGCCTGCTTATAATTCATGAAATCATGACAGCTCAGCTCTTTTTAATTCATCTGAAACATTCATGTGCATGATGTTTTCTTTTCAAAATCAAATCGTGCTCACTGCTTAGTCTTGAATGTAGCATGTTTAGGTAGGACTGCTTTTAGCTATCTTTTATCTACTTGATAGCAAGACACATTTCTTTGGATGCTAAAAATTGCAACTTGAAAACTTGTTCTACATCTTCATGGATATTCATAAAAATGCCCAACAATTGGTTCACTTGGTTAAAATCAAAAATTCCATGATTTGCATGCTTCAAGTAAAAAGATCCAGGTGGGTTTGTTTGTCGCACTACCCTATTATAGACTGCTTACCATTGCACATTGGTCTGAACTGGAATAGGGTAGTGTATGCCAAAATCTCTGCCTTAAGCTTCTTATGGCTTTCATGCCTAGGCTTGGCCGGATTGGAAAGTATAAGGTGGACAAACAAATAACCCCTGGCACTAAGAAAAGAACAATAAAATTCTTTGATTATCAAGTTTGCTTTCATTTGCTCCATTTGAACTGGACTTGTCTGTCTAGAGTAGAAATTGACTAGCTTTGCGCAGTCCCTGCTTTTACCTGTCTAGTTTCCTTGCCTAAGTGGTGATGCTTTTATTTCAAAATTGATCAAATCACATGCTTCATCATGTTTTTAGAGAATGTTAATTTGAGCTGAGCCCATGATCATTGGTGTTATGGTTGGCATATTTTTGCTTCATATGTCTTTGCAATTCTGCTCAATTCAAAGCTTTGCATCTTTTACATGCTCCTTGATGCTTGCATTGCCAAAGGGGGAGAAATTCCTAAAGGGGGAGACTTGCTTCGTTCTCTGCCGCAAGGGGCTATAATTTCCAAAGGGGGAGAAAATTTGACATAAAGGGGGAGAAGGTTCTTTATTGCCAAAGGGAAAACTTAACTCAGGGGGAGTTTTTATTGCCGAAGGGGCTTTTTACTCTTTTGAGAAAGGGGGAGGAAAATTCTTTTGTCAAGTGACATGATTTGGCTCTTTTCTGAGTTTTTATGGTCACTTGTGTGCTGAAAGTCTTTTAATTTTTCTTGGACTTGGATTTGGTTGTCAATGCACTCATCAAGGGGGAGATTGAGAAACCAAGGGTTGGTTTCGGTGTTTTGTGATGAGTGATTGACAGGTTTTTTACCCTCTGTTCGAAGGGTACCTCCGAAGGATGTTCGGAGGAGGGTACCTCCGAAGGTGTTCGGAGGTTGTACCTACGGAGGGGTTTCGGAGGTTGTACCTCCGAAGTGTGTTCGGAGGTGGTCTCACCGAAGGGTGTTCGGTGGATGGTTGCTGCAGCTGTGCAGCGGAGTGTGCTTGTCGGAGGGGTCCGACAGTACACGATGACTGGGTTCGTACCGAAGGCTTCGGTACTTTGGGCGGTACACCGGAGTGTGTACCGGAGGTTGCTAACCCGGAGAGGTCTCCGGAGTACTGGATACACTTGTCTGTTTGTCTGTGGTGCGCAGGGACTTCGGAGGCGACGGACAAGGTTCGCAGCAGGTGAACCTGGGTCAAGCGGGAGGCTTGATGCCAGGGGAGCGGGGAGCTCCGTCACGGTGGCGGCGAAGGTGGTCCGGGTCGGTCCTCGGGTCGAGGTGCGCCAGGTGAAGGCAGAGAGTGTGGAGCGTGGCTCCGGTTGAAGGTACTCCGAGACAAAGTCCTCGGAGGTGAGGCACTTCGAAGGTACTCCGGATGGAGTGACTTCGGAGTATGGTGGAACAAGTCCTCTACGGAGGCAAGGATTTCGAAGTGTGCTCCGGAGGGAGACATTCGAAGGTTACCCGACGAAGGTCTCAGAAGTCGAGGCGCATCGAAGGCATGGTCCGGGTGAGGCTCGTCGAGGAGTGTGCTCGGGGAGAGACATTGCGACGAAGTGCTCATGGAATGCTTCATGCGGAGGCCTTGGACGAAGGAGGGACTTCGAAGGGTGGTACTCCGAAGGTGGGGCTTCGGAGTGAGGAAGGCTTCGGAGCAAGGCTAGCTCCGGAGCGAGGTTGTCTTGTGGTGCTTCGGCCTGCATGGCTTCGGTACACGGACTGACGGAGTTCGAGCTGGGTGAAGCTGCGAAGCCGTGGTGGTCCACTCCGGAGGTGTTGGTGCGAAGGCCCAAGGGCTTTGACGGCTTCGGCTCAAAACCGTCACTGTATCGGAGGCTATCTTCGGCGAAGCGAAGGCCACCAGGCTCAAGGCTTCTCACCGAAGCTACCGCACCCTCGCGTGCGGAGGGAGGCTCCGGGAGGTCAAAGACTGCAAAGGCTGACACTGTCTGCTCTGCAAAAAGCTGACGCTGTCCCCTCTGCAAAGCTGACAGAGAAGCCTCCAAAATAAAGGTGGACTACCTTTTGTACCCCTTAGTTCTGTAGAGACAAAATCAATGTAAACCCTAGGGGTAGTGTAGTCATTTCCTTTGGGTGAACTGTGGGCTATAAATATGGGGGCTCGGTAGGTAACATTTAACACTTTGAGCATTTACTGTTGAGCTCCTGTAGCCACATACCTCGCTGTATTCATCCAGAGTTCAATTTATTTGTGTTCCGTGTTCAAGCAGCGAAGCCCTGCTTCTTTGTGCTTTTGCTTGAGCTCGTGTTTCATACCTCGCTAGTTATAGTGCACCGAAGCCTGTCTAGGCGAAGGTTGCTTTTGTGCGAAGTGTGTTTTTCAGTGTGTTGTCGCTCTGTGTAACAGGAGGCAAGACCTCGCTGCTTACTAGCGAAGCCCTGATCGAAGCCCGTTCTGCTTCTTGTGTCGAAGCCCCTAGCGGAGTCTATTAGTGTGCGTTTAGACCTTCGTGTACGAAGCCCAGCACCAGTTGCTGCTGCCAAGTACTTGGTCGAAGTCCTCAGTGGGGTGTCCACTCTTGCGAATGGTGAAGTGCGAAGCCTGCTCGAAGCACCCTGTGTGCGGAGCCTGCACTGACTTAGCAGAGTAGATTTTCGAGGGTTGTTAGTGGAGCGAAGTCTTCTTGGCTTCGAACTTTTGGACCTGCGAAGCCTGCGTTCGGAGTTGTCAAGGGACCTCCGAACCAGACCTTCGAAGGTAGTGTTCGAAGCCTGTTCCGCAGAAGACAGAACTGAAACCGAAGGCTAGTTTTTAGCCCGAAATTTTAAAATCTCCCATTCACCCCCCCTCTGGTCGCCGTTTCTAGTCCAACACGCTTTATAGTAGTGGAAGTGCAGACGACTCCGCATCAAAGGCAGAAAAATCTAAGGCTTCGTCACCTTGTAAAATTGCGCCCGAAGACTGGACCCCTCCACCACTTAAGTCTACCTCAAAGCATCTTAAGTCTGGCGAGGATGATGGACTCCGAAGGGGCTCCGTCTTCACGGAGGCTAACAACTCTTGGGCTACTTCGGGAATAATTTTGCCCCTAGGACCCCTCGGAAGTTTGAACCTAGGGAGGCCTTCGGACCTAGCTACCTTGAGCACTACCCAATGCCGATGAAGCACTTCTGAATCCTCGAGCACTTCGAAGTCAACATCCGAAGGCTGAGCCTGGGCAGGTACAAAATACCCCCACATTTCTATAAATAAATTGACAAGTTATTTTACAGGCCTACGCCTAAGAATTATAAAGAAGCCTAAGAAGATCTACACCTTCGGCGGAGGAGGGTTCGATGCCGAAGGCCAAGCTGGCGTGGCTCGTGCCCCAGCTCGGCGTAAGCGAGTGGCCTCTTGGAGCCCGAGGACTACTTCGCACCCTTGAGCCTTCCAAGGTTCTTGAAGCCAGCGCCACGCTCTGCGGACTGTAGGGGCAGGCGAAGTCAAACGAGGGCCTCCGACGACCACCGACGTGGTCGAGGTCGCTGCTTCGAGGTGATTGCACTCCACTTCGTGGAGCAGCCGCAACACCCATTGGCCAGCCACCCATCTGTCCATCAACGCAAAGCCCGCCAGCGTCACCTCCGTCATCACCGTGACCATCTGAAGAAATTTGAGGTGGTCCCCGATCGGATCTTGAGTACTGAAGTCCAGAGCCTGGCATTGGGTCCCCAAGTGCTCCAAGACTTCGGTCAGAGTCGAGGTGGCCTTATCAACCCCTCGGACCACGAAGCCTTCTAGAGCTTGGCTGGCGGCGCGAAGATCAGAGTTCTCTGTCACGAGCTTTGCACCGGCCTCCACCGAAGACCGAAGCGCTTCCCGAAGCCTCTCCATCTCTGAAGCCATTTTCTCCAGGTATTCGTTTGCCCTGGCTGACTCGGACTTCGCCGCCTCAGCCTGCTTCTGCCTTTCGATGGCCTCCGAAGCCTGGCACTGAAGGGTTTCATATCCCTCCACCAGGAAGTTTTCTCGGCAGCCCATGGAGGTTGCTGCTGCTTGAGTTAGTGCGAAGTACTAGAAATATTCAAGAAGTCTTTAATATTGAGAAGAGCTAAGTATTGCACGAACCCTGTGCGAAGCCTCGCTCACCTGAAGGATGGCTTCGCTAGCATTTATAAAGAGGTCACTGTGGCAATTGCGGCTGAGCTGCGCCACCAAGTCCCCTGTCACCAAAGCCACGCTGCCATCATAGAAGACATCGAAGGCCGCATCCATCGAAGGCCCTCTCGGGATCAGGGGTCGTATCAAGGGTGCCTGGAACACTGGCACCTCCAGAGCAGGGCTCTGGTCTACTACATTCACCTCTTCGCCCGGGTGGTCTCGAGGGGTCCCACCACCGCGGTTGCCCCCCTCGTCTTCTTCGGAGGAAGAGTTCTCTACAGACCCCAAACTACTATTGCCTTCGCTGCCTCCATTGCTGTCGGAGGTCCCCTCCGCATCTGTAACTACAGGCCTCACATCATCGCCAACACCTAAGAAAAAATACAAGTAAATACACACAAGTATAAGAAGAAGCATGATCCAAGCATTTGCCTTCGCCAGCCTCCTCCTCGCTGGAAGAAATGTCTTGGAATGCCGTAGGAGAGAGGTGCCTCCCCCAGTCCCTCTATACGGTTGACTAGGTCCCAGGCTCCGTATTCAAAGGGGCTGCCCCCAAAGCCTCCATCGTCATCACCTCTGCCGCAGCCTCTGGAGCCAGCACTTCGGTCGTGGCAGCGGGCACCATCTCTGCCCCCCCTCTAGCAGCGAGGTCCAGAGATGCTTGCTCCGCCGTGCCAAGTGCTTCGGCCGCTGAGGGCTCCAAACGAACCCTTGAATATTCCGCGGACTTCGAGGCCTTAGGCTCCTCATCGTTCGCCCTCTTCCTCTTCGAACCGCTCGCCGAAGGGGCTAAGTCGGTGAAGTCCGAACGTGTTTGGACCCCCTCGGTGCCAAGCCAGGTCCATACTCTATTCCACCTTTCCCAAGACCCCACCAAGGCGAGCCTTTGAGTCTGCTTGTCTAGTGCCGGTGGGCCCACGACACGTTCGGCCGCTACTATGGCCTCCTCCGGAGGTCGTATGTCGTGCGCAGCTTCATCAGAAAATCTAAGTCAGCACAGGAAAAAATTCAACAAGTGCGAAGACAGAGCTCCAAGCCTTACCAAGATGCTTCGCTGATACAAACCTCGGACCAGTTGGGTCTGAAGCTAGAAATAAGTTTTCCGGCTAGGAGCGTGCGAGGGGGTTGAGCCTAAGGGTGATAAATTCCTCAGCCAAGTCCCGCATGCTCATCTTCATCGCCACCCTTCGCAGCAACAAGTTCCTTGACTAAAGCGTCTCAGAGTCTGACACCACTTCGGCTTGTTAGCGGTATGAAATGAGCACGTTGGTACTCTGAAGGGGGGAGTCCGCGCCCACCAAAGCATAAAACCACTCTTGGTACCACCTCGAGTACCATCGGTTGTTTACAGCCCTCGCCAGGAAGTCGTTCAAGAACTCCTTGCGAAGCTGGAAGTTGGCGCTCCCGAAGGCCAGAGCCCTCTCGATGTCATCCGTCCCCTCCGTTCGCTTCGGCTGGCAGCTGCCATCATGGAGGGCGACAAAGACGTCTTCTCGCCCTTCGCATCCTTCGACTCTCATGGCCCATTCAAAGATTGCGAGCCTTGCCACAACGTTCGGGGACATGTGAGGGAGTTCAAAATTATAAGCCTTCAATACTTCGCTCAACATGTCCACCGCAGGTAGCCCGAGCCCTACCTCGAAGAAGGCCTCGAAGACCATGACTTCGTCGGGCTGAGGCCTCGGGATGATCTCTGTCTTCGCAGGTACCTGAAGCCAGATGTCTTCGGAAATCTTCCCTTCGTAGATCCACCGGATGGACTCCTCTGTGGATGCCGAAGCCCGCAACTCCAAAGTCTGTTCCAACTTATCTGACGGTGACCAGAGGTTGGTCGGCTCGAGATGACTCGTTGCAGGCTTCGCCGCAGCCGCAACCACCGCTTGGGCTTGAACGGAGCTTGACCCTCGTCCAAGGCCAAAGCCTTCTTCGACGAAATCTTCTTCGGAATCTCGCAAGGGGCTCCGGCATGAAGGGTGCTAAGGGGCTCCAGAGCAAAGCGCACCCGAAGCTCAAGGAGAAGGCAAAGAACGAAGGTGGCTAGGGGCTCAAGCAAGAAGCAAATGGAAGGCGTGAGCGGTGCAACGTTTCACCAAGGCCTTTTATAGGCAGTAAAAAGCAGTTGCGTGCCCTGCAGCCAAGATTTTGTCACCAGGAAACCAACCGCCGCAGTCTCTGACCGCTGGAGCCAAGGTAGTTTCCGAAGCGAACCGTCACACCCCGCGCAGTAACGACTCGAATTTTGACTGTTGCGGAGCCGTTTGGACTCCCCGAGGGCGTCCCATCCGCTCCGTACAAGCATTTATTGTTTGCGCGATTCGAAGCTGGCCTTCAGGTCTAGGCTCCGAAGGCTTGTTAATCATGAAACATCATTTTATAGGCATCATTTTCCCCAGGGCACACACACCCCTTCGCTGCGAAGGGCTACATGCGAGGGGCTACTGTTGGGGAAATGACTTTTCCCTTGAACAGGGGTCAAATGACGTCAGCCTTTGAAGGCCTCGAACTCGGAGCCCGCTAGGCTAACGAAGCCCTAAGGTAGACTCAGGTCCCCTCCATCCCAGATTACTCCAAGTGTTGCAAAGAATCACGCGGCTAAAGGCCAAGCCTCCGGGATCCCTCTGGAGCTAGGCGCTCTAGGACGCCCCCGGGACCCCTCAGGAACCAAGTGCTCCGGGACCCCTCCGGGCCCCATCCGAAACCAAGCCTCCGAGCTCCCTCCTGGCCTTCTCCGGAGCATCTTCGGAGTCTTCTTCGGAGCCCTCTTCATAGTCCTCTTCGGAGTCCCCTCCAGGACCCCCTCGAAGCCCCCTCAATAAGCTCCTACCGAGACCCTCCAATGGCTACTCCGGTCTAGAAGATAAAGAAATATCCCAGTACTGCTACAGTGTAAAAGCCATACCAGGGCCCCTGCCGCTGGTATGCCGTAGATCTACTCCTGAAGTGATGTATATCTGCCATGTCTGTAAAGCTATATGTACAATAGCCTAGGCTTTTTCCATTCTTACCCCTATAAATCCTATGACTTATAGGGGGTAATTGGTCTTTTCCTTTGGCATGCGAGCCTATAAAAAGAGGGCCCTGCCCTTGTAATCAACACATGCAAGATAGTGACAAGATTATGCCCAAATCCACTGTAAACTGGACGTAGGATTATTATCCCTCTTGGGAGGCTCGAACCAGTATAAAACCCTCTCTCTGTGAGAACCCTTCGAGGTTCATATGATATATTCTACACCTTCTCATAGAAATATGTTTGTAACTAACGCAATTGTTATAACAGTGATAATAAGAAACAAAGTGATATATTATCGTTCAAAACAATAATAGAGGCATCCTTTCAATATAAATTGTCATTGCATATTTACAATTATAGATCCGACATGAAATTGTAAAAGATACTATGTAGTGAGCACATCTTCTTTTATGTACTCAGTGAGCACTTCCTTGTAGACGATATTCTTCGTTAGCATACTTGTTGGATTGATAGCCCTATTTTTTTCCGGAGCGGCGAGTATTTTAATGTTGCTACGAGAAGTCGTCTGTGATAGGGCTACATATAATTGTCCATGAGAGAACACCAGGTTCGGGAGGTATATTCCAACACGTGGTATTGTTTGACCTTGTGCTTTATTAATTATCATTGCAAAACTCACCCTAACAGAAAATTTATTCCTCTTAAACTTGAAGGGGAACATTTCATCGTCGGAGGGGCACAAGGCTATGCGTGGAAGGAAGACTCTCTCACCAGCATGATGTCCTAATATAATTTCCACATCAATAGTATTCTTTTGAAATGATCGGACTATCAACCTAGTCCTATTACACAGACTGTCGAGTCAAGATTTTTGAGCAAAATCACAGAACAATTAATCATGAGTTTTAATATACGTGAAGGTAACCCACCGCGAAGACTTCGGCTCGCCCTTCGTAGCCTTCCGTTCTTGTGGCCCACTCGAAAATAGCCACGATGTCGTTCAGAGAAAATATGGAAGTTCTAGGTGATACAGTAAATGACTTGGGCCAACAATATCGAAGAGACAAACCCGAGTCCAACCTCGAAAAAGTTCTCGAACACAATTACTTTCCAATCACGAGTCTCTCAAATAATTTCATCTGCAGTACATCTGTTGCACTTTTTCGCAGGCCACGTGCATCCCTATCACCATATCAACCGAATATCCAATTCAAAGGGCGGGGAGTCTATACGTCTTGTGACCCCACTATTTTAAGCCCACGGAAACGAAGAGCACGGGAAAATAAAAATAAGGAGAGATATAAAGTCGCAGGAAGCAAATAGCGGATCCACTTCCTCATCCACCCATCGCTCTCGCTCCTTTGCCCGGTATAATCCCCCTCCCCTCAAAATTTTCGTCGGGCGATTTCATCTCGTTTCTGCCGATTTCGTTCGATTCACAACCCGTTGGCCGCAAGGCTTGATCTGGCGATTGTCTCTTCGGTTCGCTTGATCCTGATTTCCGGCGAAGCTAGATCCGGTTTGCGTTGATTGGTTTCGTGATCTTTTGTGTTTTTTTTTTGCAGCAAGCAGCCATGGCGTCGGCAGCGCTAATCTGCGATACCGAGCAGTGGAAGGGCCTCCAGGTGCGTGAACCGATGGCGCTTTACGCTCAGCGCTGGCGTTTTCCGTGCTCGCATTGCTGCGGCTTTTCTCTTTCTGTGTCTGTGTGTCTGTGTTCGCGCGCGCGAACAACACGCTATGCTTCGATTAGTTTGGTAGCCTCACCATGGTTTCGTGTTTTGCCACGCTGGGGGGAGCAGGCGCACATTGGGGCGATCCAGAAAACGCACCTGCGCGATCTGATGGGTGACGCCGACCGCTGCAACGCATTAACAGCGTAAGGGTTGAAATTTCTGCTGTTGCATGTGTGGGTTTCTGTTTTCATAGCTCAGGTGCTTGTTGGTTGACAGGGAGTATGAAGGCATATTTCTGGACTACTCAAGGCAGCGGGCCACCGGTGAGACCATGGGGAAGCTGTTTAAATTGGCAGAGGTGACACATGTTTGATATACTACTTTTTTGGCATCATTTATATGGTGGGGATTGCTCTCCTGCTTAGTAATTTACAATCTAGCCAATTTATTGTAGGCTGCAAATCTTAAGGAGAAGATTGAGAAGATGTTTAGAGGTGATAAGGTAATCATCATCTTCGTACTGCTCGGTAACCATCCGATGGTTACCGCTTCAAACCAAGCAGTTACCGAGCCAAACCGAGCAGTAACCATTTAGTTCAGAATTTGGAAATGAATTTTGACCAGTTTGGGACAGTTACTGCCTGGTTACGGCGGTAACTGCATGTCTGATATTGGGTAGTAACTGGACTGGAAACAGTTAAGTAAACCCTGAAGGAGAGTGCTTTGTCATGAACTGAGTACACATATTTAGCTTGCATATAATTTTTCTTAGTAAAAGGCTTGCTATTTGTCCTAGAATTCTGATGCATAACTTATTATTAATGTTTGGACTTTTCTGAGCTGTCCATTTCATTATATTTTTTTGACTTCGCTGGAATACATTTCTAATGTAACTTGATTGGCTTTCTTAGATAAATACCACAGAGAACAGGTCAGTGCTTCACGTAGCTCTAAGGGCTCCAAGAGACGCTGTAATAAACAGTGACGGGGTCAACGTGGTCCCTGAAGTATGGGGTGTTAAAGATAAAATTAAGCAGTTTTCTGAAACTTTTAGGAGTGGATCATGGGTAAGCTTTATAGCTGTTTTTGAACTCAGTAAATGTTTTTGAACATAGAAGATTGATCACTGCTACTTCTTGAACCACAGGTTGGAGCAACTGGGAAAGCATTGACGAATGTTGTGTCAGTTGGGATAGGTGGTAGCTTTCTTGGGCCGCTGTTCGTGCATACTGCTCTCCAGACAGGTAAACCACATACCATTCATTTCTAGGTTCTATGGGATGAGGTATTTTTTTGAAAGTTCTGATCTGACAAACCGTGGAAATCTTGTTAATTTTCAGACCCAGAAGCAGCAAAATATGCCGAAGGGCGACAATTAAGATTGTAAGTGTGTAAACAGGACAAGATTTCTGTTTTGTAATGTGCAGACCAACATTAATTCAATGCTTTGCAAATTGTATGCTCTTTCAGTATAATATCTGAAGTTTGTGCCAAATAATACTATATCAAAGCTAGTGAGCACCATAGATTTCTTTATTAGCTTCGTTGTTCAATGATTTACTGAAACATTTCTTCCAGAGTTACAGTAATTTGCACTAGTGGGTCAGAATTCCTTCCCTTTATAAATATCTTTGCAATAATTTGTTCCAGCTGTTTTTTCCTTGTGAAATCATTCACGATTCCTCAGAGATCCTACCCTATACTTGTTCTCTGAGAGGTCTTGTCCTATGCCAAGAACTTTAATTTATACTACTTTGGAATCTAGATAATATTTTACTATTTGTACTATTAAATTGCAATATTTCAGTGTTGAAAAAATCGGTCGATCGGCCGATTAACTTGTACTCGACAAGACATTAGTTAATTTATAGCATAATCGACACATTAATCGGCTAACCAATTAATCGGGTGGTCAATCGGATTAATCGACGATTAATGGCCGAATCACCAATTATTAGATCTATTCTCCCATCACCGGATCTGCTCCTGAGTAGCTGTATCTGCTCCCCCATCATTGAATCCGTGCACCCATCGTCGAATCTATGCCCCCTTCATCGGATCTGCGTCGCTGTTGCTAGATTTGCACCCCACCACCTGGATCTAGGCCTCCATTGCTAGATCCACGCCGCCGCGTGCCCTCTCCTGTGCGCCATTGGATCTGAGTCAATGTGCTGTGTGACGCGGGGGTTGGTGTTGTGAAGGTTGGCTAGCGCGAGGTGCTTGGGAGGAGAGGGGTTGCGTGAGGGAGAGAACTGAAGAGAGGGAGGGTGTCACGGGTATAGGGAAAACTCCTCAAATTATATTAAAAGTAGTGAGTCGAGGCCTTGGACCTTGTCAGTGCAGTAGAGCCGTAACGACCTGACACACCAATGAGGCAGGCGATACATGAAGACAAAGTCTAAACTGAATACTTGATGACTTCCTCTAGTGCATCAACCTTGTTTATATAAGCACAGAGCTGATCTAATCTGACAACTTAATATGATTCTAACAACCTTAAACTACTAGGACTCATTTAATCTAACAACTCAATCCTAACTGAATTTGAATCTTAACCTAATTGGACTCTTAACCTAATCTGATTTGGGCTAAGTAGTGGAACTGCCCTAAGGGGGTTGCGCTAGCCTAAGTGGGCCTCCGACCCATGATCTGTGGCCATGACATCTCTCCCCCTTGAAATCCAGCTCATCCTTGAGCTGGGTTGTCAGGAACTCCCATCACCCGAGAGCCGCCGAGAGTACCCCTACGACCGCTTGACCTGGACTTGCCGAGGCTGCCTGTGTTGCCGCCGGGATGGCCTTGGTCGTCTCCCAAATCCACCGTGCCTTGATCACCCTCCTGTATGCTCACGACCTTGAGGACACCGCCTCTGATGTGACGTTCATGCTGCTCGCGGCTTGGTCGTTGCTGCCGCATGCGTTGTAGCTGTCCACGCCGCCAATGGCATCGAGGACGCCACCTTCGTGCTCGGTCGGGCCATCGCCAACCATAGAAGCCAATCGCATCACCATCTCCGCTGCTGGGGCCCTCCTGACCTAGGCAACACAAGCTCCTCCCGCTAGGGCCTCCTCTACAAAGGGTTGACACATCGTAGCCGAGGCCACCCCTACCGAGGTTGTTGTCCGTGGCTAGGTGGTTTCCTCTGCTGCCGTCGCTCAGGGTCCTGGTGCTGAGGGTTGAGCCCGCTGCCAGATGCCGATCCAATCCAAGTCAGTGTTCTAAAAGGCGCTAGGCGCTAGTCGGGCGGAGACTGGCCGCCTAGCGCCTAGGGGCGCCTGGGGCGCCTGGAGCTGCACAGGCCCACTAACAAGTGAAAGCCAAAGGGGCAAACCGGACTAGGCAGGGGCGCAGGGGCGCGTGCGTGTCTCGGTGTCTGCCTCTGGGTCTCTGGGTGAGCAGCAGCAGTGCAGTGCACCGGTGGACCGAGCCGCGCCGGAGAACGAGCGCCGCCGGAGGCCGGAGCACGATTGCACGGGGAGGCCACCGGACTGCCGAGTGCCGAAGTCGTCGCACGCTCCGCCGTGAGGGAAGATGGCCAGAGTCCAGACGGAGGCGCGGCGAAGGCCGAAGTGGCGAACGGCGGCGAGCCGGCGCGTTGCGGCGCGTGCGGCGGCGATGGCGGCGAGCCCGCGGCGGAGCGCGGTGACCGGCGGCGACGTCACTGCCTGGAGTCGAACAACATTGGCGGCGGTGACCCTTGAATGCCAGGAGCCAGGAAAGCTAAAAAAACCCTAGCCATTTTTGCTTTTTACCCCCTGGAATGCAGTAAAATACTGTCCTGACCGTCGCCGCCCAGAGCGCCTAAGCGCCGCGGTCAACCGCCTAGGGCGCGGTTGACCCGCCTAAGCGCCGGGCGCGCCCAGCCGGCCGTCGAGCCCCTCCGCGCGGCGCTGGCTCGCCGCCCAGCGCCTAATGGCGCCTAGGCGCCCGCCTAGGACCGCCGTTTAGAACACTGATCCAAGTGCTGGTGTGGTGCGATAGTGGGGAGCGAAGATTGGTTGACCTATTTGGGTGCTTTGATGCATGACGGGTCCATCCTGTTCGGCTGGGTCTCCACGTCGAGCCGATTCCTGTTGGTTTCAAGTGGCTATCTCGGTCTTAGGTGGTGCTGCAGACAGATCCCTACCGGTCTTGCCTGCTGCTCCTCCGGTCATTGCCACTGACGTCATCGGTAGCATGTCTATTGGGGTGTCGTCGCCTACCACGAATATCCGTTTCTCCCAGCGCAAAACAACAAGGCGAAGACTCTGTTGTTGCATGTCGATGTCACTGATTTTTCCGACGAGAGAGCGCACTAGCTCCTCGAGGCGATCCAGACATTTGCCGATGTCATCGTAACGTCGCCGGTGGAATTGGCGTCTTACCCTGAACCTGGGGCAACCGGAGGTATGGTGGGTGAACCAGTGGTCTCTGATACGAGATTGTCATGGGCACACGGAAGACTCCTCAAATTATATTAAAAGTAGTGGGTCGAGGCCCTAGACCTCGTCAACGCGGCGCAGCCGTAAAGGCCCAATGTACCAACGAGGCAGGGGATACATGAAGACAAAGTGTAAACTGAATACTTGACGACTTCCTCTAGTACATCAGCTCTGTTTATATAAGCATGAGGCTGATCTAATCTAACAACCTTAATCTACTAGGACTCATTTAATCTAACAGCTCAATCCTAACTGAATTGGAATCTTAACCTAATTAGACTCTTAACCAAATCTGATTTGGGCTAAGTAGTGGATCTGCCCTAAGGGGGCTGCACTAGCCTAAGTGGGCCTTTGGCCCGTGATTTGCGGCCATGATAGAGGGAGAGAAGCAGATGGTTGAACGGGTGGTTGGGGAGGAGGTGAAAGGCTGGCGGCGGGGAGGCTTGGAGGAGAGGAGTGGAGAAGGGTTTGAGGGCTTTATATACTCAAGGCTAAGGTTTGAGGGGTTTATATACTCAAGGCTATGGTTTGACTAGAATAGTATGTTAACTATAACTCTAATATTCAATATTGAACCGATTAATTGATTGACCAATTAATTAAATTAATTCCTCTATTAACTGATTAATCCCTACTCGGTGGTTGGCCAATCAGCTACCGATCACCGACTTTTGTAACACTGTAATACTTTTCTACTATCGATGCATTATGCTCTTCGTCTATTGATTCATAGGTAATTTTGGTTATCTTGTAGTCTTGCAAATGTTGACCCTGTTGATGTTGCACGAAGCATCAAAGATTTAGATCCTGAAACAACACTTGGTAATCATTATCTTTGCTCTTTCATACTTGCACTAAGTACAGCCATACATATGTTTTTTCAGATTCTGCTAATATCGGCACTCTGCAGAAGTTTTAATTGTTCTTGTCTAAAAAAACTTGCAGTTGTGGTTGTCTCAAAGACCTTCACAACAGCTGAAACAATGTTAAATGCTCGAACTCTTAAGGAGTGGATCATATCTTCTCTTGGGTTAGTGTATTAGCACCTGAAACATCCTTTCCCCTTATCCCATTATTATCGTGTGACTGATCCTAAATTTGTTGATTCAGACCTCATGCTGTTGCAAAACATATGATTGCTGTCAGTACTAATCTTAAGGTACTTGCAACCTTTTATTTTCCTATGCAAATTTCACTTGATCTAATGTCTTTTTCCCTTTCTAAAGTCCATCATATACATTTCATTTCAATTATAAATGTGTTGAATTTGCATTGTTAGCATGTTTTGCTTTTCTGCTTCCATGCTCCA
The DNA here is from genome assembly GCA_019279435.1 of Zizania palustris. Taxonomy (NCBI): domain Eukaryota; kingdom Viridiplantae; phylum Streptophyta; class Magnoliopsida; order Poales; family Poaceae; genus Zizania; species Zizania palustris. The sequence continues at coordinate 5,372,124 of JAAALK010000286.1, read as the reverse complement.
GACGTACATCAATAGCCCTAAAATTTCATCAATATATTTTCTGTTTTCGAAGCTTGTGAAGGAGTTTGGAATTGATCCTAACAATGCTTTTGCATTCTGGGACTGGGTTGGTGGCCGATATAGTGGTGAGAACTGCTTATATATATACATCTATAAAAATGTGGCCATACCTTATGTTTGTTTGTAACTGAGTCTAATGTTGCAGTTTGCAGTGCTGTTGGTGTTCTGCCCTTATCTCTTCAGTATGGCTTTCCGATTGTTCAGAAGTATGCTATCTGAACCTATGTTACATTCTTAAGTGTAATTTTTATTACAAACAACCAAATAGGTGTTAGAAGACAGTAGGAGTTTGAATTTTGTAACATTGGATCAATTTCATCACTATCAGACAATTTGTATTCCTTTGGTCTTGTGTTTAGAACACACATTATGCCAGAGTTGTTGGGAAACCATGGCACTCTAGTAGTAAACAATGATAGTGTCATGGGCTGGGGGACAAGGGCTGCCAGGCCCAAGCCCAGCCACGTGAACAGTACCACGCTGGTACTGTAGCAATGCAGCAGATTAGAGTACACGGACATCTCTATTCTTAGCTATTTCCTACATATAAGCCATATACTTTTTTATTTTTGTACTTATTAGTCCAGCGGTTAATAAGAATTCAGATCAGATTAGAGTCCTAGCAGGTTAATGGATAGAGTCCTAGAGTCATAATGGATTAGGTTAGTTATTTCTTTAAAATAGCAGATTAGATTAGAGTTTGTTAGAGAGATAAGCCTTGTAGACTCTATAAATAGGTGTCTAAGGGCATCAACTCCTAAGGCTGGAGGCCCTCAACTGCGTAGATCATAGCTGGAGTGGGGTTGATCCCCTTGTCGAGCTATGTTAGAGAACGGGGGAGATTTAGAGAATTGAGGTAAAAATTGTAGATTGATATTTCATTGCTTGCCTAATTACACGCTATGAACCCCTTTATATAAAGTAGGGATCCCCTTTATTTCTAACCAACTCTAACTATAATTGGAGAAGTAAACTAACAAGACTCTAACTAGCCCTAACTAGCTCATGGTGTCATCGGCTGGGCTAGGGTCTGCGTCGCAGCACATGACATAGGGGTGTATTCATCAAGAAATCAATAAAGAAGAAAGAAGTATAATCTCTCACCCCAATGTTCATCTCCCTAACCTAAGTATACCTCTCATCCTGAACAGTCACCACCTCCTGGCTATCTTCATGGTGGTGTTTATCCCGCCATGGGTTCAACCCATGACAGATATATTCAGGGAAAAAGGTTTATAATATGATAAGGACAGTGCAGACTTATCTTATCAACAGGCGAGTGTTTGGAGTTATGACCTTGAAAAATTGTCTAATTTTTATGAAAGGCATTTTTACTTGTTAGGATAGACTTTAATGCATGATTGTAAATATCTGTTTTGAGAACAACTACAGCTTTCTTTTAGGCCTAAACAATAAAGTTTCTTACATCAGGTTGCTCTTTCATACTGTTTCATACAGAGCAAATATTTCATATATGTATCACACTGATCACAACATCTTTCCAAAAATGACAAGAAGCAAATTAGTAATGGTTTCTGCATATCTATTTTGAGCATTTACTATAGAAATTTCTGACACAGAAATATAAGACCTGGAACCAATTCCTTTTTGTCCAGCAGAATGTATCTTCTGTTCGGTCATAATACTGTGGAAACTATGTATGATGTGGTTACAATGAGGACATTGATGTAGGATATGAAATATCTTGTGTCTATGAAAAGTAAAATATCATGATATGATAATTAAATTATGCTAATAAGTTTTTCGCTTGTAAAGATTGGAGGGCTTTGAGGCTAAAATTTTGATGACAGATGATAATTGAAGATCCCTTAATAGTTATTTTATTTTGAAGATTTTTGGAGGGTGCATCCAGCATTGATGACCACTTCCGATTGTCTCCATTTGAGAAAAATATACCTGTATGTGGCTCTTCTATCCTGTTGTTGCCAACTACCCTTCTTAGTTCTCACAGGGTCTATTATTTCTGGGCAGGTACTCCTTGGTCTGCTTAGTGTGTGGAATGTTTCGTTTCTCGGATATCCAGCTAGAGTAAGCAACTCTATTCTATTGGATTGTATTTTTAATTATGAATTGGACTAGCTTGACATTTGAGTACTGTTTCTAATATTAATGTTTCTTTAGGCAATATTGCCCTATTCCCAAGCACTTGAAAAATTTGCACCACATATTCAGCAGGTAGTTTACTAGCCTTCGCTTTAGCCAGTTTCATCATGGCACTCACTTTCAGTTCTTTCTTAGTAATAACATGTGCTCATTATGTTGTAAAGCTTAGCATGGAGAGTAATGGAAAGGGTGTCTTCATTGATGGTGTTCAACTGCCCTTTGAAACTGGTGAAATTGATTTTGGTGAACCTGGCACTAATGGGCAACACAGCTTCTATCAATTAATCCATCAGGTGATGATTAGTACTTCTAGAATGTTATTATCTAGAGCTTATTTTGCTAGCATAGTAGCATTAAAAGTATGCAAGGCTTGTCAATGCCATGGAAACCAGCTCAGAGCTTTTGAAGCAATTGTTGGCATTTTGATGGCATCTGACATTTCCTTTTGACTTCTGTCTTTGCTGATGATACGCTTTGATTTATTATGTCATTGGCCTTTTTGCATCCATATGATATTATTATCAATGATTTGTGTAAACTGTGCCACCTTTACATCTGCGTTATGTTCCTGATTTCTTCTATGCGATGTAAGAAACCGTGTTTTCAATCTGTGTTGTCCTTTCATTTCAACAAAATATTTAAATTTATTTGAGTAACAATAATTTCTTAGTTCTGGCCTTTTCAAGTCTAATAATACAAAAGGAAATGAAGAAATAATCAAGAAACTTAATGTGAATATGCATCTTTGTTGACAATGGTTGTACACTTGTACCTAAACTTCCAGGGAAGAGTTATTCCTTGTGATTTTATTGGCGTCGTAAAAAGCCAGCAACCTGTTTACTTGAAAGGTATTGCACTTGAATATTCAATGTTGCATTTTGACCTCGCGATTCTTCAACTGCCCTTCGCAACACTTAATTGTGCATCTTTTTCAGGGGAAACTGTGACCAATCATGATGAGTTGATGTCCAATTTCTTTGCTCAGCCTGATGCACTTGCTTATGGAAAGGTAAATAGCTAAATAATTTTTTATGCTTACATTTTCCATGTTCTTTTTTCTGACCATAATGCACTGTATGTTTCCAGACTCCTGAACAGCTGCATAGTGAGAAAGTACCTGAAAGTCTTATCGCCCACAAGGTGATAATAATTCAGTCATTTCTAGTCTAGTTATCCCAATACATTATGCTTACTGCTATAGATGCAACTTCTGACAGGGCATTGTTGTGCCTTTCTCCATCATCTTGTTACAGACTTTTCAGGGCAACCGACCATCACTTAGTTTATTGCTGCCCTCACTATCTGCTTATGAGATTGGACAGGTATGCAAAGTGCATTCAGACACTTGTTTTGAAGTTTCAAGGTGTTGAATCTTGAACTATATCAATTCTTTTCACCAAATATGATTCTGATATTCTGAATTATATCACTTTTTTTGTGGAAGAGTCTTTGGTTTACTCCAAATCACATTACTGTTTTCTGCAAATGTACTAAATACTAACAAAATCTGTACTTTTCAGCTTTTAGCCATCTATGAGCACCGTATTGCAGTTCAGGGTTTCATATGGGGAATAAACTCATTTGACCAGTGGGGAGTGGAACTGGGGAAGGTTAGTGCTTGAACTCAAATATACACACACTTCCATTTAAATTTAAGGTCGATTTTTTGGCTACATTTTGACCCGTGCTACTTAATTTCTCTCATGCTCATATGTTTGCATCTTGTTTCCTTCATCTGAAGGCTGAATTGTATTATTTCTGTAATTTGTCAGTCTCTGGCTTCTCAAGTCCGAAAAACTCTGCATGCATCCCGCGTGGAGGGAAAGCCTGTCCTGGGCTTTAATAGCAGCACTTCAAGTTTGCTGACACGATATCTTACTGTACATCCTCTTGCTGGTTTATCTTAATTTATTATTCATTTTTCATAATTAAAATTACTTTTCTAATTTTAATTATTCCTTTTTACAATTAAAATAGTTTTCTAATTGTTCTCGAGAAATAATTCCCTAGAACTTTGGAGGTGTTTACGTTGCTTTTTGTTTTGTAGGCTGAGCCATCCACTCCTTACAACGCTACAGTGCTGCCGAAAGTGTAGGCCGATATGTTTGTCACGCTAATATGATTTGACAGGGTTGAGCCTGTGCATGTGGTAATAAGGTTATGTTCTTTTTGGAATTGTTACTTGTTAAAGGCTTATAGCCAGTTTCGCGGTACTGTAGTTTCGTTGTTTTTCTGTACTCCGACTTCCAGGAGAGCGAAAAGGAAGCTATCGAGAAATAAATAAATTAAGTTGTGTCGGCACGACGGAACTATCTCAATAAATATTTTGTTTGAAAAGCTGTTTGTCTCCTTCCAGTTTTGTTGACGATCTGGGTACCATGCGATGCCGCAGCTAATCAGACAGAAACTGTGCCGCAGAGCAGACAGATGTCTAAATTCTCGATGCTGGCCTATTCCAACTAGCTCCCTTCTTTATTTGTGATGCCAAAATTTAAAATTTCTCATGTTACTCTTACCACACATTTTTGTGAAAAAATCGTCGTTGGAAAAAAGCTCATTCTTTTGCCGATAGGCCTGATTCTCCGTAAGATTCCTTATCGAGGGTCTGTTTATTTTTGTTTATTTTAGCTTTTGTTATTATTAGGAAAAAGGATGGCTAAAAGAAGAGAAATCATTAGTTATTCATTAAGGTTAATGTTGGCGCAATATATTTCCCCTGAACAGGGGCCAAATGACGTTAGCCTCTAACAGCCATTGGCCCGGAGCTCAACATTGTCGAAGACTGTTTCCTCCCCAAGAACTGTTCCCAAGTCTCAAGGTTTATGCCGGAGCTTGCAGGGGCGAAGCCCCAGGGCTCTGTCGAAGCCCTCTAGAGTGAGGTCCTTCGGAGCCCTCCGAGGCTAAGCCCTCGAGATCCCCTGAAGACCGCCAGAAGCTAAGTCGGCTAACTTCGAAGCCAGCCTCTGGGCCTTCTTCGGAGTTAGCCTTCGAACCCTGTTCGGAGTTAGCCTTCGGGCTTCTTTCGGAGCTCCTCAGAGCAAGCCTCCGGACCCTCTTTGGCCAGTTCAAAGCCAAGTCTCCGAGACCTCAGTTTGGAGCCTAGTTCGGTGCCCCGTTCGGAGTATGCTTCGAAGCCCCCTTCGGAGTATACTTCGAAGCCTCCTTCGTAGCCTGCGCTAGGAGCTCCGGCCTCTACTCCGAACCCAATAAATATCTACACCTCGCTACAGTGTAGAGGCCATATCGGGGGCCCCTCCGCCCCTAGTATGTCGCTTAGCTGGTCAAAGTATGATGTTGTCTGGCACGTCTGTAAAGCTGTAAAGCACTTTTGTACTTTAACTAGCTCTTTTTCCCTTTTTACCCCTATGAGCCTAGGGCTCATAGAGGGTTTTTTGGTCTTTTCCTTAAGGCATGCGTGCCTATAAAAGCAGGGCCACACCCTTGTAGCAGAAAAACTTTCTCCAGGGTCATGAGACTTTGGAACTTACTATTCCATACTGAGGCATACCATGCCAAATCCACCATAAACTGGACATAGGGCTATTATCCCTTAGGGGAGGTCCGAACCAGTATAAATTCTTTCTCCCTCTAAGAGAACCCTTCGAGGTTCATTCTACACACCATATACACACACAAAACCTGTGCTGTAGCTAACAAAATTGCTACAACAGTTGGCGCCGCCCGTTACACAAACTTCGTGAGTAACTTCCAAGGCACCTTCGTGCCTCCAATGTCGACGGGAAGTCTTTTCCAGGTGAAGCAGCTCCCTGGAGAAACCTTAAGACAATACTTCAAGCGCTTCGCTCATACGAAGTCACAGATCCGAGGGTTAACTACGTCTTCAGTAGTTGACGCAGCTCGGGAAGGAGTCATTCATCCAGGCCTCCTTGATAAACTCCACTAGAAAAGTATATCTTCTGTTTCTCAGCTGATGTCCTATTTTGAAGAATATGCAAGGTCAGAAGAGGGCTGGCTTCGGAGAACTGCAACTTCTCCGTCCATACTGCAGGAAGTAAAATTGGAAGTGAAAACTTCGGCACAGCCGCGGGAACCTGTCTTTGAAGCACAGCCACGACAAAGCATCCTCGTTCAGAAGTTCTGAACATTGCACCCCCGCAGAAGTTTGCCCAAAGAGCTCCACAACCTTCGGGAAACAAGGTCAGCGGCTGGAGGCCGCCAGGGAAACCGGCTGGCAAGGGCCAGGCCCTTTTCTGCTGTATTCATGGTGAAAACCGAAGCCACGCAACTGATGCGTGCAAAGCTATACTTGCCCTGAGAGGAGAATATCTAGAGAGAACTTCGGGTCGAGGTACTACTGACCGAGTTCCAGCTGAAGTGCGTCCGGAGCCTGTCCAAGGTGTGGCGTGGATAGAAAACTTCGAAGCTGCAAGACGCCTTCCGATGGTCAATATTATGCCACCTCCGAAGCAAGAAGAGGGGCAAGACCGAGGAAAAAGAGTAGTCCTCCCTATCTCCGGAGGAGGTACTCTCGGAAGCATGTCAAAAAGGCAGAGAAGGGAGTATGTCAGAGAAGTGGGGCACATTGGAACTTCGTCATCTGCAGCTGCTATGCCTGAATGGTCCCATGTGCCAATATCTTTTTCTGCAGAGGATGCAGCTGGCATTAAATTTCCACATGCAGACCCACTTGTCATTACTGCCGACATTGCAGGAACTGAGGTTCGAAGAGTGTTAATTGACGGAGGGAGTTCGGCAGACATTATTTTTGTTCAAGCCTTCGATCAATTGTGCATCTCCAGAAAGCACCTTCTTTCAGCGGCTCGTCCTTTGCAAGGCTTCGCAGGACCTCCGCTTGATGCACTCGGCCAAATTGGCCTGGAAGTTACCTTCGGAGAAGGATTGTTAGCCAGGACAGAGGAAGTAATCTTCGACGTCATAGATGCTCCATATGCCTACAACGTCATCTTCAGAAGAGACATGTTAAATCAGTTCGGAGCTGTGGCACACCACAATTACTTGTGCATGAAGATGCCCACGCAAGCGGGAGTGCTCACTATCTTCGGAGATCAAGCTACCACCCGAAGAGCGGAATATGGTCACGACCCCCCTCTTGATCCAAGACAAGTGAATAACGTGCAAGATAATCAAGAAAATTTTTCTGCTCCTTCCGAATCTTCGAAGAAATCCTTCCCAAGACCAAGTCCTGAAGGAGAGATCGCAACGAAGATTATTGTTAAAGATGGTAAAGAATATGCATTTCAATTTGGTAAAGATTTACCTCTAGAAGTTGCCACCTCCTTGGAAAAAGTAGTGGAGGAGAATTTAGATGTCTTTGCTTGGTCTGATGAAGACATCACCGGAGTAAATCAGGATATTATTGAACATAGTTTACTTGTAAACCCGAAGGCCCGACCTGTTCGGCAAGGACTCCGAAAAATGTCTGCAGAAAGAGCTGTTCTTGCAAAAGACGAAGTTGAAAAATTGTTGAAGGCTGGGATTATCAAAGAAGTGGCTCACACAGAATGGTTAGCCAACCCAGTCTTCGTCTAGAAGAAATCCTTCGGGAAGTGGCACATGTGCATTGATTTCACATCCTTGAATAAAGCATGCCCTCGTGACCCCTACCCCATGCCCCGAATTGATCAATTGGTTGATTCCACCGCAGGTTCAGAGTTATTAAGCTTCCTTGACGCGTACTCCGGTTATCATCAAATATGGTTGAAACGCGAAGATGAGATCAAGACAAGCTTCGTAACTCCCTCGGGAGTCTTCTGTTATGTAAGAATGCCTTTTGGCTTAAGAAATGTCGGGGCTACTTTTTGGAGGTTAGTTGCTAAGGCTCTAGGTCATCAATTAGGTCACAATGTGGAGGCCTATATGGATGATATTGTAATAAAGAGTGCTTTAAAGCACAAACATAGCCTAGACTTAGCAGAAACATTTAATAGCCTTCGGGCATGTGGGATTCGTCTTAACCCCGAGAAATGTATCTTCGGAGCTAAGGCTGGGAAGTTGTTAGGGTATTTAGTTTCAAGCAGAGGGATTGAAGCTAGCCCTACTCAAATAACTGCGCTACAGAAGATGGCTCCTTCAGAAAATTTAAAGCAAGTGCAAAAGCTGACTGGTCGTCTGGCAGCACTTAGCAGTTTTTTAGCAAGATCTGCGGAGAGAAGTTTGCCCATCTTTAAAGCATTGAAAGGGTCCGAAGATTTTGCATGGACACCGGAGTATCAGAAAAGCTTCGAAGATATTAAAGAGTATCTCAGTAATCTTACTACACTCACGGTGCCTACTGCGGACGAAACCCTACTCCTTTACCTTGCAGCTATAGGCTCTGCTGTTAGCGCAAGTCCTTGTCAGAGAAGTAGATTTCAATGGGAAGTTGGTACAAAATCCAGTTTATTTTGTGTCCGAAGCATTATCAGGAGCGAAGACAAGGTATTCCGAGCTCGAAAAGTTCACTTATGCTCTGATAATGGCTTCGAGGAAGTTGAGACATTATTTTTTAGCTCATAATGTAATTGTACCAACTTCGTATCCTTTGGGAGATATGCTCCGAAGTAAAGATTCCACTGGAAGAATTGGAAAGTGGGCAGTTGAACTAGCACCCTTCGGCATATCCTTTCTGGCAAGGACAACAATCAAATCGCAAGTCTTAGCAGATTTTGTAGCAGAATGGACTCCCCCTGCAACGTTGGTTCCGGAGAAGTCAAGTGAAGGAATTTGGACTGTTTTTTCTGATGGGGCTTTCCAAGCATCCGGAGCAGGTGTTGGAGCAGTTTTAATTTCGCCTTCAGGGCAAAGAGCAATGTACTCCGCAAGACTCAACTTTAAGTCTACCAATAATATAGCGGAGTATGAAGGGATTTTACTGGGACTCCGAAAAGCACGTGCTCTAGGGGCTACAAGAGTTGTTATAAAGACAAATTCTCAAATAGTAGCAGGGCACGTAGATAAAAGCTTTCAAGTTCGGCATCCACAGCTTGCAAAGTACTTAGAAGAAATTCGTAAGATCGAAGCACAATTCAAGGGTATTTCAATTCGGAGTATACTAAGAACAGAAAATGTGCAAGCGGACATCTTAGCAAAAGCCGCAGCCGGAGCTATGGATATACCAGAAGAAGCTTTTTATGAGGAGCTCAGTACACCTTCGGTGCCACAAATTCCCTCCGCAGAGATTCTTTGCATTCCAAGTACAGATTGGAGAAATTCGATCATGGAACTTTTGCAAGGAGGAGCAAATTCGTTTGAAGAGCCACAGTTTTCAAGATTGAAACTCAGGGCTAGGAATTATCAAATAATCAACGGTATTTTATACAAGGCCGGAGTATGTTCCCCTTTACTCCGATGTATATCCCAAACCGAAGGCCAAGATATTCTTCGAGATATTCATGAAGGGCTTTGCGGTAGCCATCTGGCCCCTCGAGCTTTGGCAGGAAAAACACTTCGCCAGGTGCTTTATTGGCCTACGATAGTAGCAGATGCGGAGAATTTAGTCCGCACATGCCAAGGATGTCAGTGGATGGGTCGACGGAGTCATCGCCCACCAACAGCTCTTCAAGTTATTGCTCCGGTATGGCCCATGGCCAGATGGGGTATGGATTTGATTGGTCCCTTTCCAGTAGCAAAGGGAAATTTAAAGTTCGCAGTGGTAGCTATTGAATATTTTTCTAAGTGGGTAGAAGCAGAACCCTTAACAGCTATCACTTCGAACAATGCACAGAAATTCTTTTGGAAAAGTATCATTTGCCGTTTCGGAGTGCCTAGACAACTCACAGTTGATAATGGAACACAGTTCAATGCAGAACCTTTCAGGAAGTTCTGCGAAGATCTAGGCATCCAGTTATGTTTTGCTGCAGTGAGGCATCCTCAGTCTAATGGAGCTGTAGAAAGAGCCAATGGAAATATTTTGTCAGGGCTAAATCGAAGGATAGTAGGATTAGCAAAAGGACTGTGGACCGAAGAACTTCCGAAGATTTTATGGTCCATTCGGACTACGCAAACAAGGTCCACAGGTTTCACTCCATTCAGATTGCTATTCGGAGATGAAGCTATGACTCCAACAGAGCTCAAAGAAGGATCACTTCGCAGCACCGAACCGGAGATTGAAGGAGAAAGACAAGCTTCGCTGGATTTAACAGAGGAGACAAGACTTCGAGCTGTAGCCAATTTATCAAAGTATCATCAGTAGACGAAGGCTTGGTTTGACCCGAAGGTTAAGATCAATGAGCTTAGACCGGGTCATCTCATTTTACGAAGCATCATAGCGCCAGGAAAATTAGGAAATAAATGGGAAGGTCCATACTTAATTGTTCGTTCAGGACGTCCTGGCTCTTTTAAATTAGCTAATTTGGAAGGTGAAGAATTAGCGCATACTTGGCATGCGGAGCACCTAAAGCGATACTTCGCATAGGGGCTCCTTGTAATCATTTGTAATCATCCTCTAAATTAATAAAGCATATGGTTCAGATAGTGCCTACCCCTCATAAACTTCCAGCTTCCGAGTGGACGCACCGGAACCGTGGAGTTGACCGAGAGGGAAGTGTCATTAATTTGAATCATATTTTCTGAGGTGGTGGGCTGACATAATCCGGAGTCCAAGCCACCAGCTTGAAGACATCCGTAAAAGAGCCCGAAAACCACAGAATGCGGAGTCCAAGCCACCGGCTGGAAGACATCCGTAAAAAGAGTCCAAAGAGACCAAATAATGCGGAGCCCAAGCCACCGGCTTGTAGGTATCTGTAAAAAGAGTCCAAAGAGACCAAATAATGCAGAGCCCAAGCCACCGGCTTGTAGGTATCCGTAAAAAGAGTCCAAAGAGACCATTGTGAACTCCAAACCACTGGTTTGACAGAATTCGCAAAAAAGAGCCGAAGGAGGCCAAAACAAAACAGAGTTTGAGCCATGAGCTCCGAACGTCTGTTAAGAAAGTCCAAAGTGACAAATTATCTAAGACACTAAAGTGTCCGGAAAGTTATCTCAAGTGATTTCTTTCAAAAGCATAAGGTGTTAAGTCGCCATTCTTCAGACTACAAATAGTCGAAGACATTTTATAAGATTTTAAAAGATCTTTAAATTACAGAGGGGCTCCGAACCCCCAAAAATTGTACTCCTAAGTTTTTCTTTGTGCCTAACCATCTTTGAATACAGTTCGAAGTTGCTCACGCCCAAAGAGGGGCTAATAAATAGGGAGACAATTTTAAATTGATATTTATTATTCAAGCAAATATGATTACATCATGAAAAATTGGTATCTATACCAAGAAGGAATCGAAGACCTCTTCGATCTCTAGAGCTAGGGTTGGAACAACTAGTTCTAGTGCCGGGAGTCCTAACAACTTTGCGTTTAACTCTCCTACCTCCCTTCGAAGCTCTAAAGTCCTTTTGTTCTTGTTGAAGCTCGGCCCAAGTTCGAAGCCGTTCGGGACTTCTTTCCCAGCTTCTAAGTTCTTCAGGTTTTTTACCTTGAACCTCATCTTCGTCTTCGGACCATATAATGTCTTCAGAAGACGAAGTTTCCAAGTTAACTTCTTTTTCTTCTTCTTTAATACAAGATAATATATCTTTACTTATTTCGGACGTAATTGCTCTGGAACTATCTCGAGGAACTAGAAATCGAGGACGCTTGTGAAGTTTTAAGATATCGAAGGTATCCCATAATAAGCGAAGTTCGTCGTTAACATCTAACACTTCGACATCTTCCATATGAGGCAAAGCCTAAAAACATGATAAACAAATCTTCATTCATAAATGTACATAAGCATAATGCTTTACATAGTTTAAGACCCTAAGGTATTTCTAAACCTGCGGGTTTGGAGGAGGCTGACTGCTCGAAGCTTGGGACCGAGCCTGCTTCTGGCGTTGTCCTTCGTCAATCCAGGCCTTGATCGCAGAACGACCTTTGGCTCTCCAAGAAGTTTGAAAGGCTTGCCAAGCAGCGGCCACACCTTCAGAAGGAGTAAGAAGCTGGTCGTCATCGAAGGTAATAGGACCCTCTCCTGCGCTCGGAGTTATCGATCGACCCAGATCTTCGTAGTAACGAAGTAGACCAACGACAGCCACTTGTCCAGAGATTTCTCCGTAACGAATGCCTGCTGTCTTCATTTGCTTCGCTACTCCTTGAATCCTTTTCAACCGGCGCAGCAGGGAGATGTTGTCATCCGAAGGAAGCGTCCCAGTAGTACCGAAGTACTCCAGAACGCCTAGCAATTGGTCCATGACCTCCGCAGCTACCTTCTCCGACTTCAGCTTATCTTCAATTAACGCATCCTTCATCGAAGTTAGCTCTTCTATTACTCCAGAGAGCCTAGCCGCTTCCGTAGTTAAAGAATTCTTGTGATTCAGTAGCTGGCTAGCTTCTTCTCGGAGCCTAACAAGCTCGACCCCCGCATCTTTTCAATTTCTGCTCGAAGCACAATTTTTTCTGCTTCGAGCTCCTTGTTCGCAGCCTCCAAGCCTTGTCTGGCCCTGCGCTCCGTTGAAACCATGTTGTCCATGTGGGCCACTCGACCTTCGGAGATAGTCAGATTTCGTTGAAGAGTTGTATTCTCCTCTCGAAGGCGAATGTTCCCACGTTCGTTGGAGATATTCGCAGCCCGAGCCAAGACTGTTTGCTGCGAAAAGAAAAAGTCAAGGTGAGAAATTATTTGTATATAAATTTGATTCTATTTTGCAGATACTTCGTACCTGGTAGGCTGCACGTTCCATGGCAGCGTTAAGCTCCGAACTCTCCGCCTCGCTCAAGATAGCCACCAAGTCCGTCTCTCCGACTTCGCGACTAGCTCGATCCAAAGGCTCGAGCAGAGTCCGAAGCCCAGTTCTTCGCTCCAAGAAAGGAGCTAGAAGGGGGAGCATGCTCAAGGCTTGCTGGTCATCTTCGCTTGGCGAAGGTCCGGAGTGCTGAGCTATGGTCTTTGGAGCCCCAGTAGAGTGACCCCCCTCAGTAGATTGGCTCTCGTCTGTTGACTCAGACGGAGTTGATCCTGAGCTCGGAGCAGGGAGGGGGTCCATCTTCCCTTTGCCTTTTCCTGGCCCCATCTAAGTGGCTCCTGGAATTGGCTCCGAAGTTGTCAAAGGTCTAGGAACTGTATCTTCGGGATGGACCTCTTCCATGGAAATGGACTCTGTAAAAACAAAGGTATTATACATTGTATAATTTCGCAAAAAAAGATAAAAGAATTATTCGAAGTTTACCTTCGACATTTTGGCGGCGAGTAAGCATTGGGATGCTTGGCGGGTCGAAGGCAAGGTCTTCGTCGGAGTCAGCAGTCAAATCTTCGACCGTCGGAGCATTTTCCTGAACAACCGTTGTTGCTTCACCTGGAATCGAAGCCGCAGTAACTTCGACTCCGCTCTCATCCATATGGGCTCCATTTCGAACTCCCTCCTGAGGTAAATCTTCTTGAGCAGCCGGAGTCCTCACCTGCTCAAGATTCTCTTGAGACTCCGGCACACTCGCAGTTTCGTCAATTTGTGCAGCTCTTTGGGCTGCATCCTCATCAATCAGCCTCACGAGTAACCTGCCTTCATCCTGCTGAGAATCGGAGATTGAAGCTCTTGGGCTCGAAGGCGCAGGATTTTTTGGCTTTCGAGCCACCTTCTTGACCGGAGTCTTGGTAGAGCTCGAAGTTCCAGCTTCGGCTTTCCTCTTCTTGGGCCCTTTCTCCGAAGGCACCCAATCCACCAGAGGGGGCGGAACAACTTCGAGCAGCCCCCATACTTGGTTGGATCGCTCCCAACTACCAACCAATTTGATTCTCCATTCTTTCTCGGTCGGAGTTGGGACACCCAAAATCTTCTCCGAAGCTCGTATGATTTGCTCCGAAGTTATAGGGGCTGAAGAAGCTGAAAAATGAGTTAAGTTCGTTAATTCTTCAAATAAATATACATAGAGTATGTTGTTTTCGAAGTTACCTGCAGGACTCGAAGTTGAAGAAATTTTCCGAAGACCGCCTTCCGAATCATCTTTGAAAGTGATTGGCCAGTTGGCCATCAGGGGAGGGATTTGAAGCCTGAGGAATTCTTCGGCTAAGTCTCGCATGCTCAACCGATGACTGATTTTTTGAAGTAAGCTGAGGCGAGCTTCGATCTGACCCGGATCTGGATGCACAAGGGCTTCTTTTCGGAAGTTGATGTCTTGCAAAGGTCCGGCTAGACGGTTGCTCACCCCAACTTCGGCGTAAAACCACTTCAGGATCCAATCGGTGTACCATCTGGCATTGATGGCCTTAGCGGGAAACCGAAGAGCATACTCGTCTCGGAGTCTGAAGTTGATGCTTCCGAAGGCTACTACCATCTTTTCACCTGCGGGGCCTACGAAGGTCTTCGGTTGGCATGAAGCTCTATGCAGTGCTGCGAAGATCTCCGCCCTTCCTTCACAACCTTCGGCTCGCAACGTCCATTCGAAGATGGCAAGGCGTGCTACCGCACTCGGAGAAAGTTGGGGGAGGGTGACGTGGAACAAGTCTAATACTTCCACCAAGAAGTCTACCGCCGGAAGCCCCAAACCAGCTTCGAAGAAGGCTTCGAAGACGACCACTTCTCCGGGTCTTGGTGACGGAATGATTTCCTTCCCAGGTTTGCGAATCATAACCCCCGAACTAATCTTGCCTTCTACTGCGGCCGCAAGCGATTCTCTTCTGCAGGTTGACAGCCCCAGTTGATAAGACTGATCCGTATACTTCGTCGACGCTGGAAAGAGGTCTTGGGGGCCAACATTTTGAGGATTTCCTCCCACCGACGCCATTGCCGCCGCTGAAGGATTTGGAGTTGCCATCGCCGATGATGCCGCCGCTGCCGCCGCAGCAGCTTGCTGCCGGGCCAAAGTCGAAGTCGCTCCAGGACCTTTGAAACTAGTTTTCGCCATTGGATTTTGTGGATTGTTTCAGAGGAAAAATGGCGGCTAGGGCTCGGGTGATGGCTTGTTTGCACGAAAGCAGTGAAAAGGTACTCAAGAAGGGTTTGGGCCCTCTATTTATAGCCCAGACCCTGATTTTTTACCGTTTGCTTGTGTCGTTTCACATTTCCAACCATTACTTTGCTCCGAAATTAAAGCATTCCGTAACTTCCGCTAGAAGAAAGAAGCTAACGACTATTTCTTCTAAGTCTAAAAGGTTTTCAGACTTTTCGAGTTAGTTCTAAGTTACTTCGAAAGTAATTTTATTAGAAACTGATTCAAAGTTGACATCTCCACGTAGTTCGGAGATGGTTTAAATCTACTAACCCCTACGCATGATTATTTTTCTTGCGTATACTGCTCTCCTAACATTACAGATTTATCAGAGAAGCGTATTCGAGGGGCTACTGTTGGGGGAAAATATTCCATCTTCAGGGTTATTGCAGTAACAGGACAAAGGTTGATGATCAAGTCCAAGATTTCCAGCATAAGACTCTGGAGATGCATCAAGTCAAGATCGAAGTATGATGACGGGTTCTAGTTCGGAGTATATCTTCGAACTTGGACTCTTCCGGGAGCTTCTTTGCCAGCTAAGATGGAAGACTTATCTTCTTTCTCATTAGATTAGTCTTTTACCATTTTAGCCCTATTAAGGATACCGAATAGTTTCCACTATGTCGGTTGTAATAGAAGGGTAAAAAGGTATTTTCCTTAATATTTGGGCCTATAAATACCCCCGGTTTTACCCTGTAATGAGGACCGAATACAAGTTATTCAATACACACATTCAAACTATTCTAAGTTATTATCCTTTCGGAGGCTTGGAATAGTTTCCTTCACAAACACTTCGTTTGTTAGTTTCTAATCTTCAGAAACCTGTTAGCGTAATCTTTTACGCCAACAGTTAATTTGATTCAATGACTAAAGTTCCGTGAGGATATATAGCTCGGAAACGATGAACATGTAAAACAAGCATTTGTTTCCTCTCATCGAGATAGAGGCAGGCAAAAGAGGGATTTTTGGCGGTTGTGGATCAATCGGATAAACGCAGCAATGCAGATATATAAAGTATTCAATAATTAAAGTAGTTAGTTTGAGTTTCTAGTTGATAAGAATTTGGAGAAATTAGTGTTTTTAGCTTTTGGATTTTAATTCATTTTTAGGTTTTGTAGTTACTGATCCTCACTATCTGAGTTAGAATATATACCGTTTGCTACAACTATCAGAAACTAAAACAAACCAACCTTATGTATTCCTGTGTATTTCAATAGGCTATCTCACTGTCTATTTTTGGACCATATCCGCATAGAGTAGGGGATGAAAATGGTTCTGATGGTTTTCGTCCAGAACACTAAAAAACGGATTCAGACTTTTTCTTCGGATAGGGATTTTGTTGTATATGGATTTGCATTTAGATTTTTTTCTAATATGAAAACAGATGATATCACTGATAGCATGAATATGCATTCTAATTTAGATATTTTAGATAACTTTTATTCGGATTATCTGAAAAAGACTATTAGGCCTAGTCATATGTAACCATTTAATTGTACATTAGGATTCGTGCTAGAAAGTTGCCTTCAGCTTCTTTTTCCTTTCTCTCCTGATGCTGGAGCAGTTAGGACATGGATCAGGCAGCTCAACAGTTGCACCCCACGTCGCCGCGTTGCTACCATGATGTTGTCACCCCTACCCATAGCCAGATTGTCGTGACAGACATTAGAGCTGGGACTTGTTAGATTTTTTTTGGATCTTGTTAGATTTTTTTGGATTGACCCAAGGCAAGGAGGTCCAACATATGCAAAGCACGATCTGGTACAACTCATAGATGGGTTGGGTTGGTATGGCCAATACAAGGGGTGGGTCTATGGGTTAGGCTCGGTGGGTGGCACGGTTAAAGCCTGCAGAGTGGGTCGTGCGGCCGTCCTGACATGGAAAGATCTATGGGCCGAGAAGGGAGTGTGGGGGATTTATTGTGCTTAGAGCATCTCCAAGAGAACTCTTATCTAGGTTTCTAAATTTAAAATTTAGTATTTTAAAGAAAAATTAGACTCCAACAATTCCCCTAAACAAATCCCTATCCTAAATCATTTCCTAAATCTCTTCCCTTCTATCTCAAATTTAGGATTTAATTATAGTTCCTCAAATTCGCTGGCACCATTCTCCTCTTGCGCGCCTTTTTTCAGCATGTCGCTTGCATCCACCGGCACTCACCCCATAGTGCACTGGCAACACATGAGAAGAGATAATCGAGGAGCTGGACCGGAGGAACGTGGTGGGACATGGCTAGGGACCCTATGCACGGCGGATGCGGCGTGGCCGGTGGTAGGGCGACCATACTCTTCTCACTTCGG
This sequence comes from Zizania palustris, assembly GCA_019279435.1. Lineage (NCBI taxonomy): Eukaryota > Viridiplantae > Streptophyta > Magnoliopsida > Poales > Poaceae > Zizania > Zizania palustris. Next base: position 5,354,730 of record JAAALK010000286.1, on the reverse strand, counting down.
CTCATGGCAGGAGTGCTCATTTTCCTTGCCGACTACCTCATCTACCGCGTGTGCACGCTGCCGATTGTGTAGGAGGGTCAGGAGGGCGCGAGAGAGGGAGGGGTGTGCGCGGCTCGTGAAAAAAGAATCGAGTTAATTCATTGGAGCTAGTCTCAAGATCATGATAGAAACTTCATTTCTTGGATTTTGGGGTACTTGTTGCACAAGTATATAGATAGATAGTTCATCTAGCAAACCAACAACCACCACCCCTTTCTGCCCTGCCTGGAAGAATGTCCTTACAAGTGTCACATACACCGCTGAATCTAGCAAAGTTTTGCATTCCCCTCGCACCGAACGTGAAGCAGTGCTTTTCGTCGGCCGATTCCTTACCGCTGACCTATAGCTTGGCAGACAACCAAATAGCTTTGGGTGTCAGCCTGATCTATGGGCGCTAGGAAATTGAATTGATGAGCGCTGGCCAAACAACACAAAAGAAATGCGTGTGTGCCTGTGTACTGAAGAAATTTGTTGTATGTGGTGCTAGCGATGCTTAAGAATTGACTTATGATGAACCTGAGTAGGAGAAAGCTGCGGTACATGTAGATGGCGCGTGATGTGCGTTCCGGAGAATACTTCTTGTGCTGCTCTAAAGACTGATTTAAAAATAAGAACCCAAAATATGAGGAAACTGTTGTATACCAATTTAATTTTTAGGGAATAGTACATATAGGATGATTCCTATATTAAATTTTAGGTAATAATTTTTAAGACACCTCTTGGAGATGCTCTTAGGACTAATAATATTGTGCATCGCCAAGAAAAAGTAGAGATCAAATGTTAGATGGCTGAGTTTCGCCTCGACGATGACAATCAAGACTAATATTGTGCTTTCGTAATGATATTTGTAATAATGTTGTTGTACTCTTTTTCTCACAAAGGAAACCCTATATTAGGACGTAAGGTTTTTAACGAGGCAACAACTTTATAACATCATCATTATTAATGATTTTTTTCCCTAGTTTTTTGGTGTTGTTCTATTATTTTATGTGAATTAGTATTTTCATTATTCAAAAATAAATTAAATAAATATTTAAGAGACAATCTAACTTAAAAAATTACCTTCTAACTTTTATTTCCTCGATATATTTATGTTAGGGCTGTTCTTGGGACCCGCATCCCCAGGCTTCGCGGGTCCCCCGCTCGACGCCCTGGGCCAGATCATACAGGAGGTGACCTTCGGAGACTCCCCCCTCCGGCGCTGCGAGGAAATCCTCTTCGACGTAGTCGACGCTCCGTACGCCTACAACGCCATCTTCGGGAGAGGGATGCTCAATCGCTTCGGAGCCATCGCCCACCACAACTACTTGTGCCTCAAGATGCCGACCCTGGGAGGGGTGCTGTCGGTCCTAGGCGACTAGGCCACAGCCCGTCGGGTCGAGTACGGCCACTCAGCACTGCTGGAGCCGCGCCAAATTCATAGCGTCCGAGAAGGCGTGGACGGAGCCAACCTTCCCGGCGCCGGAGACTCCGGACCGAAGGGACGTCCGGTCAAGCCCCTCCCGCAAGGGGAGATCATCACGAAGATTTTGGTCCAAGACGGGAAGGAGCACCCGATCCAGTTCGGAGGGGGTCTCGAGCCGGAGATGTCAAAGCAGCTCGAGGAAGTCATCCGCAACAACCTCGACATCTTCGCATGGTCCGATGAAGATATCCCGGGCGTCGACCGCTCGTTCAAGGAGCATTCGCTGGCGGTCGACCCGAAAGCTCGACCGGTGCTCCAGGGGCTCTGGAAACTCTCCATCGAGCGAGCGGGGGTCATTCGGGAAGTGAGTCACACTAAGTGGTTGTCTAACCCAGTGTTTGTCCAGAAGAAAACATCTGGAAAGTGGCGTATGTGTATTGACTTCACCTCTCTGAATAAAGCTTGCCCCCGTGACCCCTACCCCATGCCTCGCATCGATCAACTAGTCGATTCCACCGCCGGTGCAGAGCTCCTCAGCTTCCTCGACGCTTATTCAGGATACCACCAGATCTGGTTAAAGCACGAGGATCAAGTCAAAACAAGCTTCGTTACCCCCGCGGGAGTATTTTGCTACGTTCAAATGCCTTTCGGCCTCCGCAACGCCGGGGCCACCTTTTCGAGACTAATATCCAAGGATTTGGGCCATCAAATAGGCCACAACATCAAAGAATACATGGACGATATAGTTATCAAAAGTACCATCAAGGATCGCCACAGTGCGGATATCACCGAAACCTTCGATAGCCTTCGGCGGTGTGGGATCCGCCTCAATCCGGAAAAGTGTGTCTTCGGAGCGCGCGCTGGGAAACTGCTCGGGTATCTGGTTTCCAGCCGTGGCATTGAAGCCAACCCATCACAAGTTAGCGCATTGCAGAACATGTCCCCCCCTCAGAATTTGAAGCAAGCACAGAAGCTAGCCGGGCGCTTAGCCGCCCTTGGCTGATTTCTGGCAAAATCAGCTGAAAAAAATTTTCCCATCTTCAAGGCGCTCCGGGCCTCTAAAACCTTCGAGTGGACCTCCGAGTGTCAGAGCTACTTCGATCAAATAAAGGAGTACCTTTCTGGCCTCGTAGCCCTCACCACGCCCCGAGCCGGCAGCTCCCTTCTGGTCTACCTCGCCGCCTCCGGCAGCGCGGCAAGCGCTGCCTTGGTCCAAGAAGAAGAACTCGACGGGAAGTTGGTGCAGCGACCCGTCTACTTCGTATGCGAAGCCCTCTCTAGAGCCAGGGTACGGTACTCCGAGCTTGAGAAGGTGGCGTACGCCCTTGTCATGGCATCCCGAAAGCTTCGGCACTACTTCCTAGCGCACGATGTCATTATCCCAACTGCCTACCCACTCGGCGACATGTTCCGAAACAAGGATGCCACCGGCCGCATCGGGAAGTGGGCGGTCGAATTGGCCCCTTTCGGGATCTCCTTCGTTGCCGAACTGCCATCAAGTCTCAGCTCCTTGCCGATTTTGTTGCTGAGTGGACATCCACATATGATCACCCTGGCACCGAAGCAGGCGAAGGAGTTTGGACCGTTTACTCGGACGGTGCATACCAGGCTTTGGGGGCTGGGGCCGGAGCAGTTATTATCTCCCCCTCCGGCCAACAGGCCTCGTACTCCCCTCGGCTGAACTTCAAGGCTACCAACAATATCGCTGAGTACGAAGGAGTTCTCCTGGGCCTCCGCAAGGCGCGTGCGCTCGAAGCCGCCCGCATCATAGTCAAGACCGATTCTCAAGTCGTTGCCGGGCATATCGACAATAGTTTCCAGGCTCGGCAACCAGACCTTGCCTCCTACCTCGAAGCCATCCGGAAACTTGAAGCATCCTTTAAGGGAATATCCATTCACAGCATCCCGAGAAGCAAAAACTGCCAAGCTGACGCCCTCGCCAAAGCCGGAGCCGAAGGCCAGGCCGTGCCGCCAGGCGCCTTCTTCGAAGAAATTACCCAACCTTCGGCGCACCCTCGCAGTGAGGCATCCACCTCCGCACTAGCCGAATCCCCGGCATCACCTCGGCCAGCTCCAGTTCTCTGCATGATCAGCAACGATTGGTGGGAGCCCATCCTACGAGTGCTCACCGGTGACCAGGACGATCGCCCTAGTCCAGATCAGGCGCGGCTGCAGCTCCGTGCCAGGTCTTTCCATGTCATTGATGGCATCTTATACAAGTCCGGGGTATGCTCCCCACTGCTTCGGTGCATCTCTCACTCGAATAGTGTAGCAATGCTCCGAGAAATACATGAGGGGCTGTGTGGAAGCCATTTGGCACCTCGGGCACTCGCCGGTAAAGCTCTCCGACAGGGAGTGTACTGGCCCACGATCGTCGCCGATGCTGAAGACCTGGTCCGTACTTGCCAAGGGTGCCAGTGGATGGGGCGGCGGAGTCACAGGCCCCCGGTCGGCCTGCAGCCCATTCCACCTGTATGGCCTTTGGCTCGCTGGGGAATGGATCTCATTGGGCCATTCCCTAGAGCAAGAGGCAATCTGCGCTTCGCTGTCGTTGCCGTCAAATATTTCTCCAAATGGGTCGAAGCCGAGCCGCTGACTTCCATCACATCCCGAAGCGTCCAGAAATTCTTTTAGCAGAATATCGTTTGCCGCTTTGGAGTGCCCCGATAGCTCACATTGGATAATGGCACGCAATTCGATGCTGGGGCTTTCAGAACATTCTGTGAAGAATTGGGAGTCCAGCTCTGCTTCGCAGCAGTTCGGCACCCTCAGTCCAATGGGGCTGTTGAGCGGGCTAATGGGCACATACTCTCGGGCCTCAATAAACGCATCGTGGGCCTAGCCAAAGGATTGTGGCCTGAAGAGCTGCTAAAAATCCTGTGGTCCATCCGGACCACCCCTTCCCGAGCTACCGGGTTCACCCCGTTCAGGCTCTTATTTGGCGACGAAGCGATGACCCCAACGGAGCTTCGAGCCAGTTCGCTGCGCGTCATAGCACCCGAGGCTGATCAAGAGCGCGCCGTCTCCCTCGACCTTACAGAGGAGACACGGCTCCGGGCCGTTGCCAATCTTTCCCAGTACTAGAAGCAAACGAAGGCATGGTATGACCCCAAAGTTAGGCGCAGCGAGTTCCAGCCAGGGCACCTCATCCTATGCGCGGTGGCCGCCCCGACAAAGCTAGGCAACAAGTGGGAAGGTCCGTACATCGTGACCGGCTCTGGGCGACCGGGCTCCTACCGACTCGCTACCCTGGAAGGCCAGGACTTGAAGCACACTTGGCATGCGGAGCACCTGAAGCGTTATTTCGCATAATTACATAAGTGTATTCCGCTGTTGGCTGGTGCCAGCTACTCTTGTATTCAATCTTCAATTCAATAAAACCATTAGGTGAACGTTTTTTGACCAAGGTGGACGCACCGCGGTACCAAAGCATAGTTTCACCAAGCAAATCGGCTTCCGAGCTCTGGCTCGACGCGCCCTAGATCGGGTTCCGAGCTCCGGCTCGACGCACCCTCAAACCGACTTCCGAGCTCTGGCTCGACGCGCCCTAAATCGGGTTCTGAGCTCCGGCTCGACGCACCCTCAAATCGGCTTCCGAGCTCTGGCTCGACGCGCCCTAAATCGGGTTCCGAGCTCCGGCTCGACGCACCCTCAAACCGGCTTCCGAGCTCCGGCTCGACGCGCCCTAAATCGGGTTCTGAGCTTCGGCTCGACGCACCCTCAAACCGACTTCTGAGCTCCGGCTCGACGCGCCCTAAATCGGGTTCCGAGCTCCGGCTCGACGCACCCTCAAACCAGCTTCCGAGCTCTGGCTCGACGCGCCCTAAATCGGGTTCCGAGCTCCGGCTCGACGCACCCTCAAACCAGCTTCCGAGCTCCGGCTCGACATGCCCTAAATCGGGTTCCGAGCTCCGGCTCGACACACCCTCAAACCGGCTTCCGATCTCCGGCTCGACGCGCCCTAAATCGGGTTCCGAGCTCCGGCTCGACGCACCCTCAAACCGGCTTCCGAGCTCCGGCTCGACGCGCCCTAAATCGGGTTCCGAGCTCTGGCTCGACGCACCCTCAAACCGGCTTCAGAGCTCCGGCTCGACGTGCCCTAAATCGGGTTCCGAGCTCCGGCTCGACGCCCCTCAAACCGGCTTCCGAGCTCCGGCTTGACGCGCCCTAAATCGGGTTCCGAGCTCCGGCTCGATGCACCCTCAAATCGGGTTCCGAGCTCAAGCTCGACGCACCCCCGATTCGAGTTCCGAGCTCCGACTCGAAGCACCCTCCATCATTCAATACAACTTACTTATCCCGCCTTCCTCATAGCTGATTCGCGCCCAGTCGGCAAGCCGTCTACCCGCAACGGAGGGGGGGGGGAAGGAGCAAGGAGGAAGGCTTCGATCGTATACATCGTCAATACAACATGCATCATACAGTGTTTGTTGCGAATCAAAAGCAAGAGAGAGAGATTAGGAGAAGTCTTTATCCAAGCCAAGCAGGAACCGGAGGCCCTTTCGGTCTGACGAACCGCCCGGGCCGGAGCCCTCCCTAGGCCGAGGCTCCGGTGCTGCTCGTGTAGACTTCTCCTTCCTCTTCTGCCTCTTCTCCTCTTTCTTCTGGGCGCGGAAGATCCTCTGGTCTTCTTGCAATTGAGCCCAGCTGCGCAGATTTTCTCCCTCCGAAGGTGCTCCGCCCGGACCAGCTTCCGTGTCGGACCAGTCCACTGGTTCAGGAGACGAATACGGGGCTCGGGGCTCTCTCTCTTCTTCCTTAACAAGGCTCAGAACCCCTTGGAGAACGTCAGGGTCCGCATGCCCGTCGCTACCCCGGGGGAGGGCGAAGCGCGCAGGCCGATTCGCCCTCAGGGCTACAAGAATAGCCCATCGGTGCCGAAGAGCATCATCGAGCTCGAGTACCTCAATGTCGCAATCACAAGCGTAGACACCCTGAGTAATGCCCAAAATACTCTTTATTAATGCATGGATAAGTTTCTAAACTATTACAGGGTATGCAACGTGAAGATCCTAAAGGAATTACACCTTCGGGTCTGGTTGGCGAGCCGAGGCCGAAGGCCTCGAAGGGGCCGAAGGGTCGCTAGCACGAAGCGCCTCCTCCAACCAAGCTCTGATCGCTTTAGGGCCCTCGGTTTGCCAAGTCGCCTTGAGCGCCTTCCAAGATTGGATTACCGCCGGACTCGGCGACCGGAGATGGTCCCCTCCGAAGGTGACTGGATGCGAGCTCGAGGATGAAGGAAGAGGGAGGCCGGACGACTCGAGGTGCCGGAGGATCCCGAAGGTGGCTACCCGGGCTGATACCTCACCGTACTTCGACACGGTGAGGCTTATTTGCCGGACGGCGGCCTGGATAAACTTTATCCGGCGGACAAGGGGCTCCCGAGCGACGTCGAAAGCAGCGCACCCGGTGCCGTAGCGCGCCAGCGTCCTCCGGAGTGACACTGTGGTGTCGGCCGCCGTCTTCTCCCCTTGGGCGAGCGCTTCAGCCATCTCCTCGTTTCGGGTAAGGAGGTCCGCCTCGGTCCGCTCCAGCTGGAGCACTCGGGCCCCGAGGGCTTCGGTGCTAGCTGCTGCTTCTCGAAGCTCGTCCATCTCCGAGACTTGAGCCCGAAGCGCGGAGACCTCTCCTTCGAGTCGCTCCGCCTCCTCGGCTCGAGCTCGGAGCCTCTCCACTTCGGCGGCTCGGGCCCAAAGGGCGTCGACCTCCGCTTCGAGCTCGTCCGCTCGGGCAGCCGAGCTCGGAACCCTTCCAACTCTGCGACTCGAGCCTTGAGGGAGTCAACCTCCGCCACCCGGGCCTCGAGCGCCTCGGCTCTAGCAGCCCGGAGGCGAAGGCTTTTGATCTCCGCCGCCTGCTCGCGGGCCAGCCTCTCGGCGGCGTCCACTCGGGCAGAGAGCCCCGAAGCATCCGTCTCGCGGCGGTGGCGCTCGGAGAGCAGTGAGAGCAGTGAGCCCTGCGCCAGCGCGACTACCTGCACACGAAGCGGTGAATCAGAAAAAAAGATGGATAGGGGCTCGCCGAGAGGTACTCTGAGAAAATACCTGGCTGGCGGCATTCTCAATGGCCCGACCGAGCTCGAGACCATCTGTCAGCCCGAGCTCGTCAATCACCGGTGCCTCGCGCAAGCGTAGGTAGTAGTCGTGGACCGAGGCCACCTTAGACGCGAAGTCCTCGCCCTCTGCCAAGTAGGGGCACATGGGGGCACGCTAGAGCGTGCGCCCCGCGGGCTGGAGGGTGGTCAAGGCCGGGTCCCATTGCCTTGGTCAGCCTTCGAAGAAGCCTCCTCGGCGGCTCCGGACTCCGCCCTGTCTCGTGGTCCCAAGGCCCCCACCGCATTAGCAGGGACTCCAGACCTCGCGTCTGCGTCGTCCTTAGAGGGGTTCACGACTGTATCGACGGCTCGAATGGACGTACCTACTTGAAGTAAACAAGGGCTAAGAACGTGTTGGACCGGAAACGGCGACCAGAGGGGGGGTGAATGGGAGCTTTTAAAATTTCGGGCTAAAAACTAGCCTTCGGTTTTAGTTCTGTCTTCTGCGGAACAGGCTTCGAACACTACCTTCGGAGGTCTGGTTCGGAGGTGCTTCGACAGCTCCGAACACAGGCTTCGCAGGAGCAAAAGTTCAAAGCCAAGAAGACTTCGCTCCACTAACAACCCTCGAAAAATCTACTCTGCTAAGTCAGTGCAGGCTCCGCACACAGGGTGCTTTGAGCAGGCTTCGCATTTCACCCTTCGCAAGAGCGGACACCCCACTGAGGACTTCGACCAAGTACTTGGCAGCAGCAACTGGTGCTGGGCTTCGTACACGAAGGTCTAAACGCACACTAATAGACTTCGCTAGGGGCTTCGACACAAGAAGCAGAACGGGCTTCGATCAGGGCTTCGCTAGTAAGCAGCGAGGTCTAGCCTCCTGTTACACAGAGCGACAGCACACTGAAAAACACACTTCGCACAAACACCCTTCGCCTAGACAGACTTCGGTGCACTACAACTAGCGAGGTATGTAAAGCGAGCTCAAGCAAAAAGCACAAGGAAGCAGGGCTTCGCCGCTTGAACAAGGAACACAATAAAATTGAACTCTGAATGAATACAGCGAGGTGTGTGGCTACAGGAGCTCAACAGTAAATGCTCAAAGTGTTGAATGTTACCTACCGAGCCCCATATTTATAGCCCACAGTTCACCCAAAGGAATTGACTACTTTACCCCTAGGGTTTACACCAGTTTTGTCTCTACAGAACAGAGGGGTACAAAAGGTAGTCCAACTTTATTCTGGAGGCTTCTCTGTCAGCTTTGCAGAGGGGACAGCGTCAGCTTTTTGCAGAGCAGACAGTGTCAGCCTTTGCAGTCTTTGACCTTCTGGAGCCTCCCTTCGCACGCGAGGGTGCGGTAGCTTCGGCGCGAAGCCTTGAGCCTGGTGGCCTTCGCTTCGCCGAAGATAGCCTCCGATACAGTGACGGTTTTGAGCCAAAGCCGTCAAAGCCCTTGGGCCTTCGCACCAACACCTCCGGAGTGGACCACCACGGCTTCGCAGCTACTCCCAGCTCGAACTCCGTCAGTCCGTGTACCGAAGCCATGCAGGCCGAAGTACCAGAAGACAACCTCACTCCGGAGCTAGCCTCGCTCCGAAGCCTTCCTCCCTCCGAAGCCCCACCTTCGGAGTACCACCCTTCGAAGTCCCTCCTTCGTCCAAGGCCTCCGCATGAAGCATTCCATGAGCACTTCGTCGCAGTGTCTCTCCCCGAGCACACTCCTCGATGAGCCTCACCCGGACCATGCCTTCGATGCGCCTCGACTTCTGAGACCTTCGTCGGGCAACCTTCGAATGTCTCCCTCCGGAGCACACTTCGAACTCTTTGCCTCCGCAGAGGACTTGATCCATCCAACTCCGAAGTCACTCCATTCGGAGTACCTTCGAAGTGCCTCACCTCCGAGGACTTTGTCTCGGAGTACCTTCAGCCGGAGCAACGCTCCGCACTCTCTGCCTTCACCTAGCGCACCTCGACCCGAGGACCGACCCGGACCCCCTTCGTAGCCACCGTGACGGAGCTCCCCACTCCCCTGGCATCAAGCCTCCCGCTTGACCCAAGTTCACCTGCTACGAACTTTGTCCGTCGCCTCCGAAGTCCCTGCGCACCACAGACAAGCAGACAAGTGTATCCAGTACTCCGGAGACCTCTCCGGGTTAGTAACCTCCGGCACACACTTCAGTGTACCGCCCAAAATACCGAAGCCTTCGGTACACACCCAGTCATCGTGTACTGTCGGACCCCTCCGACAGGCACACTCCGCTGCAACAGCTGCAGCAACCAGACACCGAACACCCTTCGATGAAGCCACCTCCGAACATACTTCGGAGGTCCAACCTCCGAACATCCTTCGGAGAAACCACCTCCGAACACCCTTCGGAGGTACCCCTTCGAACAGAGGTTAAAAGCCTGTCAATCACTCATCACAAACACCGAAACCAACCCTTGGTTTCTCAATCTCCCCCTTGATGAGTGCATTGACAACCAAATTTAAGTCCAAGAAAAATTAAAAGACTTTCAGCACACAAGTGACCATAAAAACTCAGAAAAGAGCCAAATCATGTCACTTGACAGAAGAATTTTCTTCCCCCTTTTTCAAAAGAGTAAAAGCCCCTTCGGCAATAAAAACTCCCCCTGAGTTAAGTTTTTCCCCCTTTTTGGCACAAAGAACTTTCTCCCCCTTTATGGCAAATTTTCTCCCCCTTGGGAAATTATACCCCCTTGCGGCAGAGAACGTAGAGAACGTAGCAAGTCTCTCCCCCTTGAGGAATTTCTCCCCCTTTGGCAATGCAAGCATCAAGGAGCATGTAAAAGATGCAAAGCTTCGAAATGAGCAGAATTACAAAGACATATGAAGCAAAAATATGCCAACATTAATACCAATGATCATGTGCTCAGCTCAAATTAACATTCTCTAAAAACATGATGAAGCATGTGATTTGATCATTTTTGAAATAAAAGCATCACCACTTAGTCAAGGAAACTAGACAAGTAAAAGCAAGGACTGCGCAAAGCTAGTCAATTTCTACTCTAGACAGACAAGTCCAGTTCAAATGGAGCATGAGAAGCAAACTTGATGATCAATGATTTTTGTTGTTCTTTTCTTAGTGCCAGGGGTTATTTGTTTGTCCACCTTATACTTTCCAATCAGGCCAAGCCTAGGCATGAAAACCATAAGACGCTTAAGGCAATGATTTTGGCATACACTACACTATTCCAGTTCAGACCAATGTGCAATGGAAAGCAGTCTAGAATAGAGTAGTGCGACAAACAAACCCACCTGGATCTTTTCACTTAAAGCATGCAAATCATGGATTTTTTGATTTTAACTAAGTGAACCAATTGTTGGGCACTTTATGAATATCCATGAAAATGTAGAACAATTTTTCAAGTTGCAATTTTTAGCATCCAATGAACAGTGTCTTGCTATCAAGCAGATAAAAGATAGCTAAAGGCAGTCCTGCCAAAACATGCTAGATTCAAGACTATGCAGTGAGCATGATTTGATTTTGAAAAGGAAACATCATGCACATGAATGTTTCAGATAAATTAAAAAGAGCTGAGTTGACACGATTTCATGAATTATAAGCAGGCAAATAAGTGCAAAAGATGTAAATGCAATTTAGCACACAGTGAGCATATGCAAGACAAACACAATCAACTCCCCCTCACAAAATGCCGTAAGGATGACAAATACCAAGTTCCCCACGCAAGTAGGCAAATCGAGAAGCATCGAGGGTTTTGTAAAAATGTCCGCAAGCTGGTGTTGGGTATCAACATATTGAAGTTCAATATCACCCTTCTCATTGTGATCTCTGAGAAAATGATATTGCACATCAATGTGTTTGGTTCTGGAATGCTGAACCGGGTTGTTTGCAATACAAATAGCGCTAGTGTTATCACAGAAAAGTGGAACACTCTTATAATTTAACCCAAAATCCCGTAAAGTGGAAACCATCCACAAAATCCGAGAGCAACAGCTAGCTGCAGCAACATATTCGGCCTCAACCGTTGATTGTGCAACACTAGACTGTTTGCGGGAAGACCAGCAAACCAGAGAAGTACCCAGAAAATGACAAGTACCAGAGGTACTCTTCCTATCAATTCTACACCCAGCAAAATCCGCATCGGAATAACCTCGAAGACATAAAGATGAAGACGCTGAATACCATATGCCAAATTCAAGGGTGTGTTTGAGATACCTTAGAATGCGCTTTACCGCTTGGCAGTGCGAAGCTCGTGGTGAAGCCTGAAAACGAGCGCACAGACACACTGCGAAGTGTATGTCCGGCCTCGTAGCAGTCAAGTAGAGGAGGGAGCCGATCATGCTGCGGAACTCCTTCTGATCTACGGCTTCTCCATCTTCGTCGGGGTCCAATGCTACAGATGTAGCCATTCGAGTGGCGAGGGGCTTCGCATCGGACATGTCAAACTTCTTGAGCAGGTCCTTGGTGTACTTCGTCTGGTGGACGAAAGTACCTTGTTTGCTTTGCTTGATTTGCAAACCAAGGAAAAAGGTGAGTTCACCCATCATTGACATTTCAAATTCCCTGCTCATGGTATCTGCAAACTCGACAACCAAAGCATGAGAAGAGCCACCAAAGATGATATCATCCACATAAATCTGAACCAGGAGGAAATCTTTGCCATGCTTGAGAGTAAACAGAGTTTTATCAACAGAGCCCATCAAATACCCCCGCTCAAGCAGAAAAGACTTAAGTCTATCATACCAAGCCCGAGGGGCCTGCTTGAGTCCATAAAGAGCCTTATGAAGTTTAAGGACTTTATGTGGGTACTTGGGGTTTTCAAAACCAGCGGGTTGTTTTACATAAACATCTTCACCTATGAAGCCATTAAGAAAAGCACTTTTGACATCCATTTGATAGAGTTTGAATCCCCGGGATGTCGCAAAGGCAAGCAAAATCCTAATGGCCTCAAGGCGAGCAACAGGTGCAAAAGTTTCAGTAAAATCAATCCCTTCTAGTTGAGAAAAGCCCTGAGCTACAAGTCTAGCCTTGTTTCTAACAATAGTCCCATCCTCCCCTTGTTTGTTTTTGAAAATCCAATGAATATTTGGTGGAGGATCAACTAAAGACCAGACTTGGTTTCTCTCAAAATTTTCAAGTTCCTCATGCATGGCATTGATCCAACTAGAATCAGAAAGTGCATGACTAACATCTAAGGGCTCGAAAGAAGCAACAAAAGCGGAATTAATAAAATGAGAATGAGAACGTGTTACCCTTTGATCAAGCTCACCAATGATATGCTCGGGAGGGTGCATCCTTTGAAGATGATGTGGAGCCTCGCGGCGGGATGCAGTCTCCCCCTCAACTTGTGTGTTGGAGTGGTCCAAGATGACCGATGTCGAGGTAGTCGCTTCAAGACCTCGTGCCGAAGTGGTCGAAGCGGGGTCAGCTTCGGGGGTTGATGTCGAGGGTAGTAGGGGTTCATCCTCGAAATCTCCGGGATCTTCTTCTCCGAATAAGGTCTGTTCCATGTCGTGTTCATTTGCTTGTTCAAATGCAGAACTAACAGAGGGGGTTGATTCATCATAAGTCACATCACATGACTCGATGACAGTGTTAGTTTCCAAGTTATAAACATGATAAGAATGACCATGTGTTGTGTAACCCAAAAAGATCCCGTCAGAAGATCGCGACTCAAATTTATCCAAGTTACCACGTTTTAGGATAAAGCAGCGACAGCCAAAAACTCGAAGATGAGTAACCTTGGGCTGTCTCCCAAAACGCAGCTCATAAGATGTCAAATTTAAAATTGAGCGCAAGAAGATTCGGTTTGAGATGTAACAAGCAGTGTTCATGGCCTCAGCCCAGAAATTTCTAGGAGTCCTATGCTCATCAAGCATCGTCCTAGCCATCTCAACCAAAGTGCGGTTCTTCCTCTCAACAACACCGTTCTGTTGAGGAACCCGCGGAGCAGAGAATTGATGTTCTATGCCATGCTCCATGCAAAAGTCAACAAAGAGACTATTTTTGAACTCGGTGCCATTATCACTTCGAATGAATTTCAATGCACCTGTGAGTTCAGTGAAAAGTCTCAAAGCCAAGCTCCGAAAGTGTGAAAACACTTCATCCTTGCTGGTAAGAAAGTAGACCCAAGAGTAGAGAGAGAAATCGTCGACAATGACTAATACATACCACTTGCCGCCTAAAGAACTAACCCGAGACGGACCTACAGTGTCCATGTGGAGAAGTTCTCTGGGCTGTTCAGTCATCACTGTGGTGACTGGCGAATGCGAAGCGGCAATCATTTTTCCATGTCGACAAGGAGCGCAAACCAAATTCTTCTCAAATTTGAGCTTGGGCAATCCTCGGATCAGGCCTAGGGCGCTCAGACGAGCGAGAAACTCAAAGCTCATATGCCCCAGTCTCCTATGCCACTTCCAAAGCTCAGAAGTCGAATGTGCAACAAGACAATGAGAAGAACCAGATGACTCTGAAAAATCAGCTCCAAAAACTCTCCCAACTCTAAAGATCTTACACACCACAACGCCATCAGAATTGAGCACTTGCGAAGTATCGCGATGGAATCGCACTTCGAAGCCCTCATCAAGCAACTGAGATACAGACAGCAAATTGTATCCCAGGTTTTCAACCAAAGCAACATCTTTGAGAGTGAAATTCGAGTTAATTCTTACCACACCTTTACCTTTCACTCTACTCCTTCGATTGTTTCCGAAGGTGATATGTTCCCTTTGATTGGTTGTGGTGAGGCTGGAGAACCATGCTGCATCTCCGGTCATGTGGCGCGAACAACCAGAGTCCATGATCCACGTGCCCTCCAAGCCTCGATCTGTCGCCTACACATGATAAGAATATCTCGATCGCTCAGTGCTGGGGTGAGTAAAATAATGACGAGGCATCCGGCACTGAGTGACGCGAGTAGTAGGCGCAGTAAAAGTAGACGGTCTACGCACAGGAAAATCGAAATGATGCAAAGTGCGACGTCTACCTACATGCTGTGATCGAACAACATGTCGAGGTCTCCTACTTTGACGAGGTACAAAGCTACTCGCCCGAGGTCTACCACCATATGGAACATGGTGAACACCTCGAGGAGCAAAACCTCTCCGAGAAGCACGAGGAGCCTCAAAAGCAGGACGATAGTAAAACTCAGACTCATGCATACCTAAAGATGGGTAATGCATGTCCTGGTAACTCATCGCCTGAGCGCGTCGCTCATCCTTGATGCGACGAAAACAGAACCCAACCAAGTGACCCGCCCGCTGACAGTAGGAACAGTGAAAAACTCTCCTGGGGGCACTCTCATGGGTCACAGGAGCAACTCTCACAGGCTCCTTGGGCTTCTTCTGAGTGGTTTTCTTGGGAGGATTTTTCTTGGCAGGAGGTGTGGTTTTCTTTGGTGGTCGGGTAGGCTTTTTGGCTGAAGGGGTGTCTAACAGAGCTCTCTCTTTCTTTAGGGTAGTGGGAGAGGTAAAAACAGTTTTGGTCTTACTGTCTGAAGAAATCCTCTCAAAACCCAAACCTAGAGCTAGCCCTGCTCTGTCATCACACAACTTGGTCTTGGCCAAGAGCAAATTCATCCTACCCTTTCCCTCAGTGCATTTATTAACCACAGAAAGAAGGTACTCATTTTCAGTCATAAGGTTTTCAGCTCGCTCTCTAACAGTGCCTAGCTGGTCCTTAAGGGTGATGCAAGTGTCACACACAGGCTGCACATCCTTAGAACTACCGGCCCTCTCCAATCTAGCCTCCAAATCATGAACATGTTTATCACGTAAATTAATGCTCTCGCGCAATAAAGAACAGTTCATGCATTCAATAATATCATGAGGTCTAGAATCCACCTCCAAAAGCTGCTTCTGTGCAGTCTCAAGCTCAGAAAGAGTTTGAGCATGAACAGAACGCAACAGAGCAAGCTCACCCATGACAACAGAACAAGATTCACATTCAGCATCATTAAATTTAGACTTAAGCATGGCATATTCAGTAGATACAGATTCTAGCCTAAGTCTAAGGTCTTTTCTTTCTCTAGTGGCTTGCACAAGTAATCTATCCTGACCAAGAACTACTTCATTCAGCTCATCTAATTTAATCAATAGCTGGTCAGATGATAGAAGTACCTCAGATGAGTCAAGCTCATCGCCGCTGTGATCGCTGTCGGCCATGAAGCAAAGGCCGGTGAAGTCTCGTCCCTTCTTGTCCTTCTTGTCCTCCTTCCTTGGGGACTCCTCCTCCTTAGAGCTCGACTCCTCAGTTGAGGAAGTGTCGATGTCACTGAGAGCAGCAACAAATTCTCTGGAAGCGGCCTTGGCTACTTTCTTAGCCATCTTGCCGCGCTTGCCCTTCACAAAAGGCTTCCTCTCCTTTTTGTGGTATTTGGGGCGATCACTCTCATCTCTCTTCTTGAGTTTGGGGCAATTAGCCTTGATGTGAGAAGTGTCGCCACATTCAAAGCAACCACTAAAACCACTTCTCCTCTGATCCCGTCTCTCATGATGAAAGCGGGTGAACCTCCGGGCAATGAGAGCAAGCTCATCATCATCTAGAGTGTCCACCTGCTCCTTTGTGACAGAGACCAGGGAGGACAAAGCAAAACCATCTGCAAGAACACAAGTGCCAGATGTGCTTGGTTCTGCAGTGGTGCCACGGCTAGTGCTAGAAACCAATGCCAATGGTTGTGGCAAAGAGATTCTGTGCACAGCAAGAGATGCCTTGGCAATCTCTGTGGACTTCAGCTTGCTGAAGAGCTCATCACAGGTCAATGTGTCATAACCTGCAGACTCCTCAATGCTGGATATCTTCACTTCCCATATGCTACGGTCAAGAGCATAGAGAAGCTTGATAGCCCTATCATGGTCATTGTAAGCAAGCGTCCCGTTGGATCGCAAGTTACTCACTATAGCATCAAAGCGAGAAAACATGGCATCTATAGATTCACCAGGTGCCTGCACAAACAGCTGATACTGTTGATTGTAGGTGCTTTGGCGCCTGGCCTTAATCTGAGTAGAGCCCTCATGAAAAATAGTGAGAGTTGACCAAATCTCCCTAGCAGTCCTAAGGTGCTACACCCTATCAAACTCACTCCGGCTCAAACCAATGAACAATATGTTTCTTGCCTTCGAGTTGGCATTATACTGATCTTTTTCTGTTTCAGTGGTGCGAGTATCAGGGATGGAGTATTGTGAGTCCACAATCTCCCAAATTGCATTTCCTTGGCTTAACAAGTAAGCCTCCATGCGCACCTTCCAGTATGCAAAATCAGTCCCATCGAACAGAGGAATTTTACTGCCTCTATCCATGTCGCCAAAAGATCACAAAACCTGTTAAGGTCAACTGGTGATCTTAACCCGCTCTGATACCAATTGTTGGACCGGAAACGGCGACCAGAGGGGGGGTGAATGGGAGCTTTTAAAATTTCGGGCTAAAAACTAGCCTTCGGTTTTAGTTCTGTCTTCTGCTGAACAGGCTTCGAACACTACCTTCGGAGGTCTGGTTCGGAGGTGCTTCGACAGCTCCGAACACAGGCTTCGCAGGAGCAAAAGTTCGAAGCCAAGAAGACTTCGCTCCACTAACAACCCTCGAAAAATCTACTCTGCTAAGTCAGTGCAGGCTCCGCACACAAGGTGCTTTGAGCAGGCTTCGCACTTCACCCTTCGCAAGAGCGGACACCCCACTGAGGACTTCGACCAAGTACTTGGCAGCAGCAACTGGTGCTGGGCTTCGTACACGAAGGTCTAAACGCACACTAATAGACTTCGCTAGGGGCTTCGACACAAGAAGCAGAACGGGCTTCGATCAGGGCTTCGCTAGTAAGCAGCGAGGTCTAGCCTCCTGTTACACAGAGCGACGGCACACTGAAAAACACACTTCGCACAAACACCCTTCGCCTAGACAGGCTTCGGTGCACTACAACTAGCGAGGTATGTAAAGCGAGCTCAAGCAAAAAGCACAAGGAAGCAGGGCTTCACCGCTTGAACAAGGAACACAATAAAATTTAACTCTGGATGAATACAGCGAGGTGTGTGGCTACAGGAGCTCAATAGTAAATGCTCAAAGTGTTGAATGTTACCTACCGAGCCCCCATATTTATAGCCCACAGTTCACCCAAAGGAATTGACTACTTTACCCCTAGGGTTTACACCAGTTTTGTCTCTACAGAACAGAGGGGTACAAAAGGTAGTCCAACTTTATTCTGTAGGCTTCTCTGTCAGCTTTGCAGAGGGGACAGCGTCAGCTTTTTGCACAGCAGACAGTGTCAGCCTTTGCAGTCTTTGACCTTCTGGAGCCTCCCTTCGCACGCGAGGGTGCGGTAGCTTCGTCGAGAAGCCTTGAGCCTGGTGGCCTTCGCTTCGCCGAAGATAGCCTCCGATACAGTGACGGTTTTGAGCCGAAGCCGTCAAAGCCCTTGGGCCTTCGCACCAACACCTCCGGAGTGGACCACCACGGCTTCGCAGCTACTCCCAGCTCGAACTCCGTCAGTGCGTGTACCGAAGCCATGCAGGCCGAAGTACCACAAGACAACCTCACTTCGGAGCTAGCCTCGCTCCGAAGCCTTCCTCACTCCGAAGCCCCACCTTCGGAGTACCACCCTTCGAAGTCCCTCCTTCATCCAAGGCCTCCGCATGAAGCATTCCATGAGCACTTCGTCGCAGTGTCTCTCCCCGAGCACACTCCTCGACGAGCCTCACCCGGACCATGCCTTCGATGCGCCTCGACTTCTGAGACCTTCATCGGGCAACCTTCGAATGTCTCCCTCCGGAGCACACTTCGAACTCCTTGCCTCCGGAGTACCTTCGCAGTGCCTCACCTCCGAGGACTTTGTCTCGGAGTACCTTCAGCTGGAGCCACTCTCCGCACTCTCTGCCTTCACCTGGCGCACCTCGACCCGAGGACCGACCCGGACCCCCTTCGCAGCCACCGTGACGGAGCTCCCCGCTCCCCTGGCATCAAGCCTCCCGCTTGACCCAGGTTCACCTGCTACGAGCTTTGTCCGTCGCCTCCGAAGTCCCTGCGCACCACAGACAAGTAGACAAGTGTATCCAGTACTCCGAAGACCTCTCCGAGTTAGTAACCTCCGGCACACACTCCGGTGTACCGCCCAAAATACCGAAGCCTTCGGTACACACCCAGTCATCGTGTACTGTTGGACCCCTCCGACAGGCACACTCCGCTGCAACAGCTGCAGCAACCAGACACCGAACACCCTTCGGCGAAGCCACCTCCGAACATACTTCGGAGGTACAACCTCCGAACATCCTTCGGAGAAACCACCTCCGAACACCCTTCGGAGGTACCCCTTCGAACAGAGGTTAAAAGCCTATCAATCACTCATCACAAACACCGAAACCAACCGTTGGTTTCTCAGAACGAGAAGGCCCAGCACCTTGAGAAAAGATTGGACAAGCTTGCATACCTTCATCCGTGGCCTCGACGAAGTCCCCCGAAGGCTGGACATGCCCGAAGTACTCGGCTGATAGAACAAGTTGTCTATCGAATTCACCAGGGAACCCGCCGCCACCGTGGTGAGTTCGGCCTCCACATTGGCGCTCCCCTCGACCGCCCCGAGCGGGTCGGCCAGCCCCCCTCAGTCCAGACTGCCGGTCTCCTTGCTCCCCCGGGAGCTGGCGGAGACCCCCTCCGAAGCTGGGTCGCGCGGAGGAGCGGCCTCGGGGGGCGGCTCCATTTTAGTGGCTGGCACCTCCTGCCCAGTCCCTAAGGCAGGCGTCAAAGGGTCCGGGGGAGCAAGAGTGTCTCCGGCTCTTTCGGTGCTCGGCCGGTCTGGCTGGTTCGGGCCCGGAACCATCGGAGGGTCCCTTGACTCCGACCCGGCCCCCTCGCTGGAACACCCCCATTCGGAGTGGGAACTGGA
Source organism: Zizania palustris (assembly GCA_019279435.1). Lineage (NCBI taxonomy): Eukaryota > Viridiplantae > Streptophyta > Magnoliopsida > Poales > Poaceae > Zizania > Zizania palustris. The sequence goes on along the minus strand of JAAALK010000286.1, from coordinate 5,335,402 downwards.
GGAGTGAGTCGGAGAAAGCCTCCTCGGGCCTTTCACCACCTTCTTCTTCTTTGAGGGGCGCTGAGAGGAGAGCCCGCCATCGGGGTCAGCCACTTTCCTCTTCGAAATGGCTCGGAGGACCTCCCCCTCCGGAAGAGTGAGGATCCATGCTGAATAGCGTGGGCCTCATGGCTCCAGAGGTGATGAGTCATTGTCAACGATAGTCAAAGAGGACAGAAGAAGAAAGGAGATCTACTGTTTCATGGGCCGCGTGTGACTCAGGTACACGAGCAGCAAGCGACTGTCGGGTAGAGGAGGCTGCGAAGTCGGGCTGGCCCAATCCGGGTACATGGGCCAGAAGCAGTAGAAGACCCACTAAACTGTTGACCAGGATTGACTCAGGAAAATGTGGTGATGCTTTTGTTTGCAAAAACTGAAAAATGCGTGCTAATGACTTTCTTTAGATATCATCTGTTGCACTGATCATGCCATGTGTCTTAGACAGTATGTCTTTTGCTCTACTTGTTAGATGTTGTAATTGTAGTTAATCATATCTGAGAAGCATGCTTTCTACACTCCACATGCACCCCAGTTGCATTCATTACATATTTTGAGGGGGAGTTGAATTTCAGGGGGAGTCTGTGTCTCTTTTCAGTGCTTGATGAGTTCACTTGTCAACAAGGGGGAGAAATTTTGAGATAAGAGTTCAAGGGGGAGTTTTTGGCTTTCTCTGGGATTTGTTTCTTACTCTTTTGATATCCTTGTTGTTGTTTCTGAGATCGCACTCATTTTGAGCTTTTACCTTTGGTTAACCATAATGACTGTTTCTTGCGTTTGTTCGGCTTTTGGTCATTAGGGTTAAACTTTTACTTCATTTTCTTCTTTTGTTTTCTTGTGTTTTGTTTTCGTGTTTCCACTGTTGCTTGCAGATTTTGAAGAGCTGAAGAAGTGAAGTGTTGACAATGCACTCATCAAGGGGGAGATTGAGGAGCCATGCTGAATAGCGTGGGCCTCATGGCTCTAGAGGTGATGAGTCATTGTCAACGATAGTCAAAGAGGACAGAAGAAGAAAGGAGATCTGCTGTTTCATGGGCCGCGTGTGACTCAGGTACACGGGTAGCAAGCGACTATCGGGCAGAGGAGGCTGCGAAGTCGGGCTGGCCCAATCCGGGTACATGGGCTAGAAGCAGCAGAAGACCCACTGGGCTGTTGACCAGGATTGACTCAGGTACTCGGGCGGTGAGTGATTGCCGGGCTGAGAGAGCTGCGGAATCAGGCCGACCCAATCCGGGTACCTGGTGCAAAGTCGGTGGAGGCTTTGTCAGTTTCGGTGCAAAACTGACAACCGTTGATCTTGTATCGGACTGTCTAGAAGAGAAGCCGTAGTCACTACGAAAGCTTAGCTTCCGAATAAGTCATCTGTATTTCTAGGCCCACAGTCAGTCAGTCGAGTCTGTAAAAAATCCTAAGGGCAGTTGAGTCTTTTCCTTTATTTCATCGTCTGTAAAAAACCCTAAGGGGTTGGTGGAATATTCCTAGTGTTGGGCAGCCTATAAATAGGGCCCCAATCCCTAGGGTTAGGACACCCCTTCTAGAATTCACTTTTCAATCTATTGGGTCATTTTGTGTTTCCTATGTTTGTCTCTCTCTCTCCTGTTTGTGCGCCGCCAGGCACTCTGTTCATGGTTTTCTTGTCTTGCATTTATTCGGTTGTTCTTGATGCAGTGAAGTTTCTATTCTCTGTTCAGGTGCACAAATCTGCAGCGATTTAATGGCTTCATCTCACGCGCACAGCAAGCTTATTCATGAATTTTAGTGCTTCTGTTGCTCCTGTTCTTCACGGAAGTAGTACTAGTTCTTGCGTGCTGCAAGTAGTACCTACTCACTGTAGCAACAGTACACTAGTACTAGCTTTGCTTTTTCTGAGAAGCTTTTGATCGAAGTAGAAAGGGCTGAAAACCTTTTCTGGCTGTTCTCTGGCGAAGGCTCCCTCTCTGTTCGAAGCCCCTCAGCCCCGTGAGGTAGGCTTCGAGCCGACATCTTTGAGGGCTTCGAAGTACATTTTTGTGCTGCCTGTCAGCTTTACCTACATCGACTGTCTTTGCGAGGGTACACTTCGTTGTTTGGATACTTTGGTTATTCTTGCGAAGCTTACTTTGACAGGCTTCGAACTTAGCTCCGAAGTACGTCTCTCTGGTATACTTCGTTCGACGTGTTCCTTCTTGCTGTCGTGTTCGAAGGTTATAGTGTGTAGGTTCGGAGCTAGTCTTTCGAAGTTAACCCTCGAAGCGAAGGTCTCAGCTTCGGTTGTCATATCTTGACCAACCTAGCTTCGAAGGTTGAGTGTAGGGTTCAACTTCTTCTTGTTGCCGTGTGTTTGGCTTCGCCTATCGTTTGCCCTTCTGATCGAAGTCTAGGCTTCGAAGTATACTGTTCGAAGCAAGCTTCGATACACACATATTTCACTACGAAGCATACTTCACACTCTGTCATACATGAACTAGGCTAGCTCAAACCAACCTTCGGCACGTCAACCTCAACCTTCGCTCAACTTCAACAATCTTCGATCACCGAAGTAGGCCTCGACCTCCGAAGCAGGCCTCGACTTGCGAAGCAGGCTTCGACCAGCGAAGCAGGCTTCGACCAGTCTTGAACAGGAGACAGATTTGAACAGTAACTTCTCATCTCACTTTAGCTTTACTTAGATCATCCATTGAGAAGTTTAACTTGCCTTGACATGGATATTCTGTTTATCTGCCTGTTAGCACTGCTTTAATGTTTCACTGATTTTATCATCAGTTGCTTCTAGGATAGTGTTGGCGTAAAAGATTACGCTAACAGGTTTCTGTAGAAAAGAAACTAACAAACGAAGTGTTTGCGAAGCAAACTGTTCTAAGCCTCCGAAAGGATAATAACTTAGAATAGTTCGAAAGTGTGTATTGATTCACTTGTAATCGGTCCTCATTACAGGATGAAATGGGGGGTATTTATAGGTCTGAACATTAAGGAAAAGACCTATTTACCCCTTTATTACAACCGACATTAAGGAAACTATTCGGTTTCCTTAATAGGGCTAAAATGGTAAAAAACTAATCTAATAGGATAGAAAATAAGTCTTCCATCTTAGCTGGCAGAAAAGATCCTGAAGGGCTTTGGCCCGAAGACATACTTCGAACCAATGCCTGTCTTCGGGCTTCGAACCAGGTTCCAAGCACCTTCGAAGATGGCCTTCGAACAATCTTCGAACTAGTTGGCTGTCTTCATGCTGCTTTGGCAATAACCCCGAAGATGAGATATTTTCCCCCAACAGTAGCCCCTCGAATACGCTTCTCCGTTCGACCTGTAACGTTAGGAGAGCAGTATACGGAAAGAAAAGATAACCAATCATAGGGGTTATTGTTTTTGTTTTATCTCCGAAATACATGAAGACATGAACTTCGAATCAGTCGTAAGGTAATTACTTTTCGAACTATCTTAGAACTGATTCAGAAAATTCGAAAGTCTTTTTAGACTTAGAAAATATAGCCGTTAGTTTCTGTTTCTAACGGAGTTATACGAAGCGTTATTTTCGGAGGAAAATAACAGGCGGGAATGCGAAAAGGCAGAGCCCAAACGGTAACAAACGGAAAGTTAGACTATAAATAAAGAACTCCAGAACTTACTCGATTACCTTTTCACTGTTTGCTCCCAGTCAAAAGCCTTTTGAGCCCTTTGAGTTCTTGAACCCTAGCTTTCGAGTTCTTGAGTCCTAGTCCCCATTCTCTCAGATCGATCCAGTAATTGTGATGGCGAAGACCAAAGGCTCTGCGCCTCCTTCGACCTTGGCTCGTCAACAAGCGGCTGCGGCAGCGGCAGCGGCAACAGTGGCGGCGACGCCTTCGATGCAGGCGACAACTTCCATGGCGGCAAAAGGAAAAAATCCCCAAATCGCCGATGATCAAGGTCTGTGCCCTCCATCGACCAAATATTTGGACCAATCTTTCGAATTAGGACCTTCAACCTGCAAAAGAGAGTCCTTGGCAATGGCAGTAGGGGGAAATATTGGTGCGGGAGTTATGATTCGAAAACCAGGGAAAGAAGTGATTCCAGTGCCCAGACCCGGAGAAGTAGTAGTGTTCGAAGCTTTTTTCGAAGCCGGTTTGGGTCTTCCTGCAGTGGACTTCCTGGCAGAAGTACTCGAACTGTTCCATATAACTCTCCCTCAATTATCTCCGACCGCAGTAGCTAGATTAGCTATTTTTGAATGGGCCTTAAGAGCCGAAGGATGTGAAGGAAGGGCGGAAATCTTCGCTGCATTACATAGAGCAACCTGCCAGCCAAAAACCTTCGTAGCTCCCGGAGGTGAAAAAGTAGTAACGTCTTTTGGCAGTATCAACTTTAGACTTCGGGATGAGTACGCCCTTCGCTTTCCTGCTAAAGCCATCAACGCTAGGTGGTACACCGACTGGATTTTGAAATGGTTCTATGCCGAAGTCGGGGCAAGCAACCCTCTGGCCGGACCCCTTAGAGAAATCCAATTCCGAAAGGAGGCTTTGGTGCGTCCTGACGAAGGTCAATTCGAAGCCCGTCTGAACTTGCTTGAAAAAGTTAGCCGAAGGCTCAGTATGCGGGATTTGGCAGAAGAGTTCATCGGTCTTCAAATTCCTCCACTGATGGCCGACTGGCCTATTATCTTCGAAGATGATTCCGAAGGTGGTCTTCGCAGAATTAACTTGACTTCAAGTCCTACAGGTAACTTCGAAAACAACATGCATTAAACATATTTGCTTCGAAGAAAAAACTGACTTGAATTATTTATTTTGTAGAAACTTCAGCCCCTGTTACTTCAGAACAGATTATAAGGGCTTCGGAAAAAATCTTGGGTGCTCCAACTCCGACCGAAAAAGAGTGGCGAATTAAGCTGGTTGGGAGTTGGGAAAGATTTAACAGAGTATGGGGAATGCTGAAACTCACTCCTCCCCCTCTGATGGATTGGGCGCCTTTGGAGAAAGGGCCTCAAAAAAGGAAAGCCGAAGCTGGAACTTCAAGTTCAGCAAAAACTCCGGTGAAGAGGGTTGCTCGGAAGCCGAAGAACCTCGCACCTTTAGATCCTATACCTTCGAGCTCTAGAGCTTCCGTTTCCGATTCCCAAGAAGAAGTGGAAAGGTTACTTGTGCGCCTACTGGAAGAGAATGAAACTCAAACGGCCGCACAAACCGGAGTACCTGCGAACGTACCGGAGTTCGGAGAAAATGTTGATCAACCAAGGACTTCGGTAGTTCAAGAAGATGTAGCTCAGGAAGAAGTTCCTGTGAATGAAAGTGGGGTCGAAGTCACTATGGCTTCGATTCTCGAAGAAGCAGCGAGGACTACCCAGGACGATGCTCCTGCAGTCCATGATTCAACGGCTGATTCAGATGAAGAATTAGCTTTTGATCCACCAATCAGTCCGACAACGACTCCTCCACGGACTGCCGAAGGTAGAACTCGAAGAACTTTTGTATTTATTTGAATTTTTATACTATGTATAATACTTTTGATTACTTTGCAGAACCCACTCCTATGGAAGAAGTCCACCAGGAGGAAATAATTCCTGAACCTTCGACGACTTCGGAGCCAGTCCCAAGAGTTACTCAAAAGGGGCCTGGAAGAGGCAAAAGACAAATAGAGCCCTTGCCTGCTATAAGCTCCGAATCAACTCCGTCTGATTCAACAGACGAGAGCCAATCTTCCAGGGAAGCTCAAACTCCAGTGGCTCCGAAGACCGCAGGCCAAAGCTCCGGTCCTTCATTGAACGAAGATGACCAAGAGGCAATAAGCATGCTCCCCTTGCTGGCTCCTTTTTTAGGGCAAACAACTGGTCTTCGGACTTTGCTCGAACCTTTGGATCGAGCTAGTCGTGAGATAGGGGAGACCGAATTAGTGGCCATCCTGCGCAAGGCTGACAGGACGGAGCTTAATGCCATTATTGAACGTACAGCTTATCAGGTATGAAACAACTGCAAATTATTATAGAATTTATCTTCGAATGAATATTTACTTTGATTTTTACTTTGGCAGCAAACTGTCTTGGCCCGAGCTGCAAGTCTATGCAATGACGAAGAAATCGCTCGGCTTCGGGAAGAAAATAGCACTCTTCAAAGGAATTTTAACATCTCTGAAAGTCGAGTGACTCAAATGGACAATATAATATTAACAGAGCGAAGGGCCAGGCAAAGTTTGGAAGCTGTAAAGAAAGAGCTCGAAGCGGAAAGGATTGTGCTTCGAGCAGAGGTTGACAAACTGCGGGCGGAGCATGCTACTACAGGGTCTAGGCTCGTCCGGCTTGAAGAAGAAGCTAGCCAATTGTTGACACAGAAAAACACTTTGACTACTGAGAATGCTAGGCTTTCTGGGGTTTTGGACGAAGTTACTTCGGCGAAGGATGCGCTGAACGAAGATGAGTTGAAGTCTGAGAAGGTGGCTGCGGAAGTTATGAATCAGTTGTTAGAAGTCCTGGAATACTTCGGTACTACCGGAATTCTTCCTTCTGATGATAACATCAGCCTTCTGCGCCGGTTGAAAAGGATCCAAGGGGTGGCGAAGCAGATGAAGACGGCGGGCATTAGATACGGAGAACTCTCCGGACATGTGTCTGCTGTTGGTCTACTTCGCTATTACGAGGATTTGGGCCGATCAATAACTCCGGACGCAGGAAGAGGTCCAATCACCTTCGACGACGACCGACTTCTCAAACCTTCCGAAGGTGTAGCTGCTGCTTGGCGGGCCTTCCAAACTTCGTGGAGAGCCGAAGGTCGATCTGCGATCAAGGCTTGGATTGATGAAGGCCAACGCCAGAAGCATGTTCGGAGCCAAGCTTCGAGCAGCCAACCTCCTTCAAACCCACAGGTTTAGGAATGTTTTAGGATTTTTAACCGTGTAAAGCTTTGTGCTTGTAAACATTTATCAATGAAAATCTTGTTTGTCATATTTTTAGGCTTTGCCTCTTATCGAAGATATCGAAGTGTTAGAGCTTAACAGCGAACTTCGCTCACTGTGGAACACCTTCGAACTTCTAAAGAGTTATAAGTGTCCTCGATTTCTTATCCCTCGAGATGACTCCGGCGTTATTGCGCCCGAAGTAATCAAAGACGTATTGTCTTATATTAAAGAGGAAGATAAAGAAATCGACGCAAACACCTCGTCTTCTGAAGACACTAATTGGTCCGAAGACGAAGGTGAAGCCCAAAATAAAAGATCTGAAGGTCTTAGAAGCTGGGAGAGAAGTCCTGAGCGGCTTCGAACTTGGGCCGAGCTTCAACAAGAACAGAAGGATTTTAGAGCTTCGAAAGGGAGAAAGAGAGTTAAACGCAAAGTTCTTAGAACTTCCGATGTTGGAACTAGTCGTTCCACCCCTAGCTCTCGGGACCGAAGAGGTCTCCGATTCCTTCTTGGTATAGATACCAATTTTTCATAATGTAATCTGTAAACACATTTGTTTCAATAATGAATGCCGATTTAAAATTGTCTCCATATTTACTAGCCCCTCTTTGGGTATAAGCAACTTCGAACTGCATTCAAAGATGGTTATGCGCAAAGAAAAAACTTCGGAGTACAATTTTTTGGGGGTTCGGAGCCCCTCTGTCATTTTTAAAGATCTTTTGAAATCTTATGAAATGTCTTTGACCTTTGTAGTCAGAAGAATGGTAACTTGGTACCTTTGTTTGTTTTACGAAAGAAATCAATTAAGATAACTTCGAGGACACTTTAGTGTCTTAAGAAATTTGTCACTTTGGACTTATATGAACAAACATTCGAAGCTCATGGCTTAAATGCTGTTTTGCTTTAGCCACCTTCGGCTGTTTTTTGCAGAAATCTACCAGCCGGAGCTTGGATTTCGCAGAAATTGTAGCCATCTTCGGCTATTTTTGCAGAAGTCTACCAGCCGGAGCTTGGACTTCGCAGAATTTGGCCACTTGGGCTCTTTTTTGCAGAAGTCTACCAGCCGGAGCTTGGACTTCGCAGAATTTGGCCACCTTCGGCTCTTTTTTGCAGAAGTCTACCAGCCGGAGCTTGGACTTCGCAGAATTTGGCCACCTTCGGCTCTTTTTACGGAAGTCTGACAAGCTGCAGCTTGGACTCCGCAGATTTTGGCCACCTTCGGCTCTTTTTACGGAAGTCTACCAGCCGAAGCTTGGACTCCGTAGAATGTGGTATTGGCTCTTTTACGGATGCCTACAAGGTATCAGCTTGGGCTCCGGATGGATTTCAGCCACCACACCGGAGGCCTCGACTTTATGGGTACGAAGTCCGGAAATACAGCCCTGCTTGATAACACTTCCCTCTCGAACGACTTCTGTCCCAGCGCGTCCGCTCGGGAAACTAGGAGCGTCAAGGGGAAGGCAAGCCACAGGGTGTATGCTTTATTAATTTAGAGGTGATTACAAGCGAATTACAAGGAGCCCTTATGCGAAGTATCGCTTTAGGTGCTCCGCATGCCAAGTATGTGCTAACTCTTCACCTTCTAAATTAGCTAATTTAAATGAACCAGGGCGTCCCGAGCGGACGATTAGATATGGACCTTCCCATTTATTGCCTAACTTCCCTGGTGCTATAATGCTTCGTAGAACAAGATGACCCGGCCTTAACTCGCTGAGCTTAACCTTCGGGTCATACCAAGTCTTCGTCTGCTGATGATACTTTGATAGATTAGCTACAGCCCGAAGTCTTGTTTCTTCTGACAAGTCTAACGAGGCTTGTCTTTCTTCTTCGACGTCTGGTTCGGTGCTGCGAAATGAGCCCCCTTTGAGCTCCGTTGGAGTCATAGCTTCATCTCCGAATAGTAGTCTGAACGGAGTAAAACCTGTGGACCTTGTTTGCGTAGTCCGAATGGACCACAGAATCTTCGGAAGCTCTTCGGTCCACAGTCCCTTTGACAACCCTACTATTCTTCGATTTAACCCTGATAAAATATTTCCATTAGCTCGCTCAACGGCTCCATTCGACTGAGGATGTCTCACTGCAGCAAAACATAGTTGAATGCCTAGGTCTTCGCAAAACTTCCTGAAGGGTTCTGCATCGAACTGTGTTCCATTATCAACTGTGAGATATCTAGGCACTCCGAACCGGCAAATAATGTTTTTCCAGAAGAATTTCTGTACATTATTCGAAGTGATAGCTGTTAAGGGCTCTGCTTCGACCCACTTAGAAAAATATTCGATAGCTACCACTGCGAACTTTAAATTTCCCTTTGCTAATGGAAAGGGACCAATTAGATCCATACCCCATCTGGCCATAGGCCATACCGGAGCAATGACTTGAAGAGCTGTTGGTGGGCGATGACTCCGTCGACCCATCCACTGGCATCCTTGACAAGTGCAGACCAAGCTCTCCGCATCAGCTGTTATTGTGGGCCAATAAAGCCCCTGGCGAAGTGTTTTTCCTGCCAGAGCTCTAGGGGCTAAATGACTTCCACAAAGGCCTTCGTGTATTTCTCGAAGAATTTCTTGGCCTTCGGCTTGAGATATACATCGTAGTAGGGGGGAACATACTCCGGCCTTGTATAATATACCGTTGATTAACTGATAGTTTCTTGCTTTGAGCTTTAATCTTGACAATTGGGGCTCTTCGGGCAAATTTGTTCCTCCTTGCAAGAGTTCTATGATTGAATCTTTCCAATCTGCACTAGGAATGCAGAGAATCTCTGCAGAAGCAACTTGTGGCACCGAAGGTATATTGAGCTCCTCATAGAAAGCTTCGTCAGGCACATCCACAGCTCCGGCAGCAGCCTTCGCTAAAATGTCCGCTTGCACGTTTTCAGCTCTTGGTATACTCCGAATGGAAATACCCTTGAAATGTGCTTCGATCTTGCGAATTTCTTCCAAGTACTTTGCAAGCTGTGGATGTCGGACTTGAAAACTTTTGTCTACGTGCCCTGCTACTATCTGAGAATCTGTTTTTATAATTATTCTTGTAGCCCCTAGAGCACGTGCTTTCCGAAGTCCCAATAATATTCCTTCGTACTCCGCTATATTATTGGTAGACTTAAAGTTGAGTCTTGCGGAGTACATTGCTCTTTGTCCTGATGGTGAAATTAATACTGCCCCAATGCCTGCTCCGGATGCTTGAAAAGCCCCGTCGGAGTAAATAATCCAAACTCCGTCATCTGATTTTTCCGGAGTCAACTTCGCAGGTGGAGTCCACTCTGCTACGAAGTCTGCTAGGACTTGAGATTTGATAGCTGTCCTTGCCAGGAAAGATATGCCGAAGGGTGCTAGTTCTACTGCCCACTTTCCAATCCTTCCAGTGGAATCTTTGCTTCGGAGCATATCTCCTAAAGGATATGAAGTTGGTACAATTACATTATGAGCCAAAAAATAATGCCTTAACTTCCTCGAAGCCATTATAAGAGCATAAACGAACTTTTCAAGTTCGGAGTATCTTGTCTTTGCTCCTGACAATGCTTCGGATACAAAATAGACAGGATTTTGGACCAACTTCCCATTGATATCTGCTTCTCTGACAAGGACTGCGCTGACAGCTGAGCCTGTAGCTGCAAGATACAGAAGTAGGGTTTCGTCCGCAATAGGCACCGTAAGTGTAGCAAGATTGCTGAGATAATTTTTAATGTCTTCGAAGCTTCTCTGACACTCCGGTGTCCATGCAAAATCTTCGGACCCTTTCAAAGCTTTAAAAATTGGCAAACTCCTCTCCGCAGACCTTGATAAAAACCTACTAAGTGCGGCCAGACGTCCAGTCAGCTTTTGCACTTGCTTTAAATTCTCGGGAGGAGCCATTTTCTGCAGCACAGTTATTTGAGTAGGGCTAGCTTCAATTCCCCTGCTTGAAACTAAGTACCCTAAGAACTTTCCAGCCTTAGCTCCGAATATACATTTTTCGGGGTTAAGGCGGATCCCACATGCCCGAAGGCTATTGAATGTTTCTGCTAAGTCTAGGCTATGTTGGTGCTTTAAAGCACTCTTTATTACAATATCATCCATATAGGCCTCCACATTGCGACCTAGTTGATGACCTAGAGCCTTAGCAACTAATCTTGAAAAAGTAGCCCCGGCATTTCTTAAGCCGAAGGGCATTCTTACATAGCTGAAGACTCCCGAAGGAGTTACAAAGCTCGTCTTGATCTCATCTTCGCGCTTCAACCATATTTGATGATAACCTGAATACGCGTCGAGGAAGCTTAATAACTCCGAACCTGCAGTGGAGTCAACTAGCTGATCAATTCGGGGCATGGGGTAGGGGTCACGTGGGCACGCTTTATTCAGAGATGTGAAATCAATGCACATGCGCCACTTTCCGGAGGACTTCTTCCTGACGAAGACTGGGTTGGCTAACCATTCTGTATGGGCCACTTCTCTGATAATCCCAGCCTTCAGCAGTTTTTCAACTTCGTCCTTAGCTAAAGCAGCTCTCTCTGCGGACATCTTCCGGAGCCCTTGTCGAACAGGCCGGGCCTTCGGGTTTACAAGCAAACTATGTTCAATAATATCCCAATCGACTCCGGTGATATCTTCGTCAGACCAAGCGAAGACATCCAAATTTTCTTCTACGACCTTTTCCAAGGAAGTTGCAACTTCGGGAGGTAAATCTTTACCAAATTGAAAAGTGTATTCTTTACCATCTTTGACAATGACCTTCGTTGCAATCTCTCCTTCGGGACTTGGTCTTGGAAATGACTTCTTCGAAGCTTCGGAGGAGGCTGAAAAAATTTCTCCATTATCTTGGACACTGTTTACTTGCCTCGGATCAAGAGGAGGACCATGACCATATTCTGCCCTCCGAGCTATGGCTTGATCTCCGAAGATTGTCAGAACTCCTGATTGTGTGGGCATCTTCATGCACAAGTAGTTGTGATGCGCCACAGCTCCGAACTGATTCAACATGCCTCGCCCAAAGATGACATTATAAGCATACGGGGCGTCCACCACATCAAAGATAACCTCTTCAGTTCGGGCTAGTAAACCTTCTCCGAAGGTTACTTCCAGGCCTATTTGGCCAAGTGCATCTAGCGGAGGTCCTGCAAAGCCTTGCAGAGGACGAGCCGCTGGGAGGAGATGCTTCCGGGAAATGCATAACTGATCGAAGGCTTGTACAAATATAATATCTGCCGAGCTACCTCCGTCAATTAGCACCCTTCGAACTTCTGTTCCTGCAATATCAGCAGTAATAACCAATGGATCTGCATGCGGGAACTTGATACCAGCTGCATCCTCCGCAGAGAAAGATATTGGAACATGAGACCACTCCGGCATTGCAGCTGCAGATGACGAAGTCCCAATGTGGCCTACTTCTCGAACGTACTCTCTTCGCTGTCTCTTGGACATGCTTCCGAGGGTACCTCCTCCGGAGATAGGGAGAACTACTCTCTTCCCTCTATCTTGCCCTTCTTCTTGCTTCGGAGGTGGCATAACATTGGCCACCGGAGGATGCCTTGCAGCATCAAGATTTTCTATCCGCGCCACAGCCTGGACCGGCTCCGAGCGCACTGCTGCTGCCGGACTTCGGTCGGTACTACCTCGACCCGTGTAGGACCGAAGGTAGCGACCAGAGGGGGGGTGAATGGGCGCCTAAAAATTTCTTGCTAAACTATATTTTAAAACCAACACCCAAATTAACTAAACCAGACAAATAATATTTGCAAAACAAACTGCAGAAAATAAATTGGTTTAGCCTAAAAATAACCGGTGTCCCAATTAAAATGATATTAAAGATAATCTAAATAAAAATACTGCAGTGAATAAAAAATACCTAGAAAATCATGAGATATTTATATTTCAGTATAGAAATAAAAAACTAATCAAATGAATAAAACATGGATCATTAAAAATTAATTCAGAATTAAACTTGAAATATTTCATGTAGATCTTAGAATGAAAGTATTACTATATCAACTAATAATAAAATAATGTTTGTTTTTTTCTTCGAACCGAATAAAACAAACAAATTTATGCTAACATGAATAAAATTTTATCAGATGAAACTAACTACGAGATAATTATCTGCATGCTATTTAAAAACTAGATAACCACTGATTTAATTAAACAACTAAAAGATAGGAGATTATAGAAGACTAATCTGCATGGATTCACCGAGAAAACGCCTGGGAGTTTTTTGCTTCGTCTCCACGCCAGTGTGATTCCCTGTGCTTCTTCTCCCACCGTGGGCCCCACGCGACGTACATGCTATCTTGGCCTTCGTGCGCTAGGCGCTGCTGCACGTGAAGAAAAAAACTGGCGCTGCTGCTTTTGACCGGGGCTTCAGCAGCTATTGCCTTGCGCATGCAGGCTTGCGTCGTGGGTCCCACGGAAACAAGCCACTCGACGCCGGCGATGTGAATCACCCGTGCGAGATGTGGAGTCCTGCTCTCGGTAGCTGCGTTGATGAATTGCGAAGACGAAAAGCAGATTGATGCGCAGATGAAAACCAATACTAAAACGTGGACTGTAGATTGATCTTGAGAAAACAGTCATCTATCCCTAAGGGGATAGGGGCCTATTTATAGGCAAATCCTAATACATGAAAAGACTACTTTACCCTCAGGTAAATAAACTGACTCTAAAATAAATTCCGAAAATTACTAAAAAATTATCTGAAAAATCACCTGACTAAAATAAAAATATTCTAAACTTAAAAACTAAATATTAATATCCTAAAAACGAATTAATGATAGATTGTCAGTTTTACGCCGAAACTGACAAAGCGTCCACCGTCTTCGCACCGGGTACCCGGATTGGGCCGACCCGACCCCGCAGCTCCCTCAGCTCGGCAATCGCTCGCCGCCCGTGTACCTGAGTCAAACCCAGTCAACAGACCAGTGGATCATCTGCCGCTCCTAGCCATGTACCCGGATTGGGCCAGCCCGACTCCGCAGCTCCTTCAGCCCGGCCGTCACTAACTGCCCGTGTACCTGAGTCACATGCGCCTCAGACTCGGCAGGTCTTCATCTCTCCCTTTCTTTGACTTCCGTTGACAATCACTCATCACATCTGGAATATCAAAACCATATTCTTCAACATGGTTTCTCAATCTCCCCCTTGATGAGTGCATTGTCAACACCCTTTTCAGCTCATCTCCAGAACCTGCAAAACATGTGGAAACAAGAAAAAACAAAGACAAAAGAAAATAGAAGAAAGAAAATAAAAGTTTAACCCTAATGACTAAAAGCCAAATAAAAGCACGAAAACGGTCATTATAGTTAACCAAAAATAAAGACTCAAAAATAAGTGCAAATCTCAGAATTGCCAACAAGAATAAACTCCCCCTGAAATAAATCCCAGAGAAAGCAAAAAATATATCCAAAATTTCTCCCCCTTGTTGACAATTGGACTCATCAAGTGAGACTAAATGCACTTTAAAGAGACATAAACACAAGCTCCGCTTGAAATGCAGCTCCCCTCAAAATATGCTATGAATGCAGATGGGGTGCAGGTGGAGTGTGAAAAGCATGCTTCTTAAATATGATTAACTGCAATTACAACATCTAACAGGTATAGCAAAAGATATACTGTCGAAGATACATGACATGATCAGTGCAACAGATGATATCTAAAGAAAGTCATTAGCACGCATTTTTCGATTTTTTCAAACAAAAGCATCACCACATTTTCTAGTTGACAAGCAAGGTAAAACATGAGATGCAAAAGCTAACTGATATCTACCAAGATAAGCATTGTCCAAAACAAAGTGCTTCAGCAAACCTGTCATCTTTTTTAAAATTTTCAGAATTTTTCTTTATATTTTTCATTTCTGCCAGGGGTTATTTGCATGTCAAACCTTATGCTAACCGACCAAGTCAAGCCTAGGCCAGAACTGGACCATCAGAAGCTTAAGACATTGGTCTTGGCATACATTACACTGTCCTAGTTCATACCAAAGTGCTATGGTAAGCAGTCCAGAACAATGCAATGCGACAAAGCAAACCCACCTGGATCTTTTCTAATAATCATAAAAGTGCATAAATTTTCCATTTTTCTGAATTTTTATCATTTTTAAAGCACATTTGGCATATTTAAAGCATATAAATGTCCAAGTTGCGTATCTGCATCTAAGTAAGGATCTAGCTACAAGGCATATAAAAGATAGCGAATGCATTCAGCCTACACATGCTAGTTACTAGAAGCAATGGTGATCATTTTTCAATTTTAAAAACATAAAAGCCATGCATATGACAAATATCATATATATCATGTGAACTGAACCAGAACATGATCATCGACAAGTAATCAAAAACATATACTAGCTAGAGAAAGAAAAAAAGATTAATCATATAACAGAAGCAAGCTCAAAATATGATTGATGATTATGCATGATATGAACACACACACAAAAAGACTCAATAATAAAAAAATAAAATAAAGAAATAAAATAAAGAAGGAAATAAATAAAAAAACTGATACCAATGAAAAGCTGACTCAAAATATCTAAAAAAATACACAGCTCCCAAAAACACGATCAATAATCATGAGTGGGATCAAACGGTCCAATGCCAGGTTTAGTAAAAGTGTTGAACCAGTGTCGAGCCATCTGCGCGTATGTAGGAAAGCAAAAGGAATCATATGAGTCTAGACCAAAACGCGGCTCAAAGCGTGGTCCTCTGTTCTGTCTAAAATCACGGTCACAAGGTCCAAAGTTGTATCCATAACGATCTGGAACTCTGCCGGAACGGAAACCACCATCCGAAGCACGGTAGTGAAAACCGTCTCCTCTACCACCACCTACACGACGTGGCCTGGCCTCTAGCCTCTCTCCACGTCGAGGGACTCTCTGTCTACCACCCTGCTGGTAGAACTGCTCCTGTCTACCCCGAGCTCTCTCTGCTCGCTCAACCCGTTTCCTCCTAAAGCAATACTCCTCAAGATGCCCGTCTCTCTGACAAAACTCACAGTGATAGGTAGGCTTCTTGGTATGTGGTTGAGCCTTGGGATTCTTAGTCTTGGTGGTGTTTGGTGTATCATCTTTGGTGTGAGAGGGTCCAGGTAAAGAATCAAGAGAAGTGTGGAGAGTTTTAGGCTTTGGGACCCAGATCTGCTTCTTAGGTGGAGCTTTAGATTGTTCTTGGATCACTCCATCCTTGGGCTGACTATCCTTAAAGGACTCAGTGGAGTGAGTCTTGGGATATCTCTGTTCGGGAGTCATCTTACTCCACTCCACTGCTCGGCTAATAGCACTCTCAAAATCAGCCTTGGTATAGGTGTAACCTACCCCAAACCCATCCGGTCTCTTGAACTGCTGAATCATCATGCTGAGCTGTGGCTCTCTAGCACTAATCCAACTCAGAATCTGACGGAGGTAAAAGTTCTCATTCTGAACATCAGCTAGCTCCTCTCTCAAAGTAGCTAACACCTCCACCTGAGACAAACAGATCTCACACTCTTTATCAACTTCGACAGACTTCTCAGCTTTTAGCTTGATCAATTCCATTCTAATGGATAAGCAGTTCTCACAAACAGTGGATGGAATCGACAAGGTCTCAAGCTCTAGCTTAGTCTGCTCCAACTCAGCTCTCACTCCAGCTAACTCGCTCAACTGCACATCACTATTGGTTCTCAGCTCGGCTATACTAGCTAAATGAGATGGGCAGTCTACACAAGGTGCGACGACAGTGGCATGAGCATCTTTCAGCTCCTGCTGAGCGCTCTCAAGCTCAGTGGCCAAAGCATCTCTCTCATCTACTCTCTCTGTGTACCTGGACTTAAGAGTCGTCAGGTCACACAACAGCACCTCACAGTTAGGGCACTCACCACTATCACCCAAGCAAGGGGAAGAAGACAGACTCTCAATCTTGCCATTTGCCATGGCAAGCTCACTCTCGAGCTCATCTATCCTCTTCTTAGCCCCTCTAAGCAGTTTCTCCCTATACTTCAACTCCTGACTGTTCTGTTCTAGTAAATTAACAACTTCTTGTTCATATGAAGATGCATTCTCATCATCGTCTTCGTCGGAGTCGTCGGAGGAGTCCTTCTCTTTCTTCTCCCCAAGAGCCATTGAGCAGAAGCTCTTGTGGGGTCTTCGACTGTGACGTGAGCGACTCTTCGGCTTGTCCCTGAAGCCCATGAAACAGAGGCCCACTGGATTGTCCATGTCCTTCCCCTTCCTGATCATGCTATCTTCATCACTTAAACTTGAAGACGATGAGGAAGACGAGGATCTCTTGGAGTATCTTTTCTCCATCTCGGCGAAGAAGGTCTCGTCTCGCTTCTTGTTTTCACGCCTGTAATCCTTCAGAGCCTTTCGAAAGAATCTTGTCCTGTGCTTGCCCTTCGTGGAGTTGTCGTACTTGCTAGAGTTGGAGTTACCGCCGGTTCCCTTTTTGTAATTCTTCTGCTTGGGACAGTCGGCGATAAAATGACCTGGATCACCACACTCAAAGCATCCGGATTTTGTGCCATGTCTCTTAAACATTCGCTTATCATAGACACGTCGCACCCGGTTGTTAAACAGGCACAAATCATCATCTCCTAGAGTATCAAGTTGTTCCTCAGAGATAGACATCAAGGAAAAAGCAGTACAACTCATGGCATTAGGATCAGCAGACGGTGTCGCAAGTGCCATAGTCTTGGAGCTAGAATCAGTGAGATTTGATCTCACCTGAATATCGACCTCTGAGGCCTTGAGCTTACTAAAAAGCTCTGCGATGGTCAAGGTATCGTAAGACGCGCTCTCAACAATAGAAGAAACCTTGATCTCCCATATCTTAGGGTCCAAGGTATGGAGTACCTTAAGCGCCTGCTCATGATCCGAGACCAGCTGATCACGCTCGGCCTTGTTAACGCGAAGCTTGTTAATGATCGATTGAAAACGACCAAACAAAGCCTCAACAGTCTCACCCGGCTTCTGTGAGAAATTTTCATACTCACGCCGGTAGGTCTGATATAGTCTAGCCTTGACCTGAGCTGTCCCCTCATGGTGTGCCTGGAGGGTAGCCCAGATCTCACGAGCAGTGGTGAGATGGCTAACACGCTCAAACTCACTAGAACCTAAACCAGAAAATAAAATGTTCACCGCCTTAATATTATTTTGATGCTGGGTAATTACATTTTCAGCAGTATCCGCAGCAATAGTCGTTATCGTGAAATTAGGATGAACACAAATCTCCCATATGTCCGAACTCTGGCTCATAAGGTATGCTCGCATGCGAGTCTTCCAATAAGTGTAGCCAAAAGCTTCTAGGGATGGGATTTTACCAGAAGACGTCATGGTCACTACTTAGGTTTTGAATCGGTTAAGATATTAAAAAAAAACCTAACCTCGCTCTGATACCACTTGTAGGACCGAAGGTAGCGACCAGAGGGGGGGTGAATGGGCGCCTAAAAATTTCTTGCTAAACTATATTTTAAAACCAACACCCAAATTAACTAAACCAGACAAATAATATTTGCAAAACAAACTGCAGAAAATAAATTGGTTTAGCCTAAAAATAACCGGTGTCCCAATTAAAATGATATTAAAGATAATCTAAATAAAAATACTGCAGTGAATAAAAAATACCTAGAAAATCATGAGATATTTATATTTCAGTATAGAAATAAAAAACTAATCAAATGAATAAAACATGGATCATTAAAAATTAATTCAGAATTAAACTTGAAATATTTCATGTAGATCTTAGAATGAAAGTATTACTATATCAACTAATAATAAAATAATGTTTGTTTTTTTCTTCGAACCGAATAAAACAAACAAATTTATGCTAACATGAATAAAATTTTATCAGATGAAACTAACTACGAGATAATTATCTGCATGCTATTTAAAAACTAGATAACCACTGATTTAATTAAACAACTAAAAGATAGGAGATTATAGAAGACTAATCTGCATGGATTCACCGAGAAAACGCCTGGGAGTTTTTTGCTTCGTCTCCACGCCAGTGTGATTCCCTGTGCTTCTTCTCCCACCGTGGGCCCCACGCGACGTACATGCTATCTTGGCCTTCGTGCGCTAGGCGCTGCTGCACGTGAAGAAAAAAACTGGCGCTGCTGCTTTTGACCGGGGCTTCAGCAGCTATTGCCTTGCGCATGCAGGCTTGCGTCGTGGGTCCCACGGAAACAAGCCACTCGACGCCGGCGATGTGAATCACCCGTGCGAGATGTGGAGTCCTGCTCTCGGTAGCTGCGTTGATGAATTGCGAAGACGAAAAGCAGATTGATGCGCAGATGAAAACCAATACTAAAACGTGGACTGTAGATTGATCTTGAGAAAACAGTCATCTATCCCTAAGGGGATAGGGGCCTATTTATAGGCAAATCCTAATACATGAAAAGACTACTTTACCCTCAGGTAAATAAACTGACTCTAAAATAAATTCCGAAAATTACTAAAAAATTATCTGAAAAATCACCTGACTAAAATAAAAATATTCTAAACTTAAAAACTAAATATTAATATCCTAAAAACGAATTAATGATAGATTGTCAGTTTTACGCCGAAACTGACAAAGCGTCCACCGTCTTCGCACCGGGTACCCGGATTGGGCCGACCCGACCCCGCAGCTCCCTCAGCTCGGCAATCGCTCGCCGCCCGTGTACCTGAGTCAAACCCAGTCAACAGACCAGTGGATCATCTGCCGCTCCTAGCCATGTACCCGGATTGGGCCAGCCCGACTCCGCAGCTCCTTCAGCCCGGCCGTCACTAACTGCCCGTGTACCTGAGTCACATGCGCCTCAGACTCGGCAGGTCTTCATCTCTCCCTTTCTTTGACTTCCGTTGACAATCACTCATCACATCTGGAATATCAAAACCATATTCTTCAACATGGTTTCTCAACCCGAAGTTCTCTCCAAGTATTCTCCCCGAAGGGTAAGAATAGCCTTGCAGGTGTCAGTTGCATGGCTTCGATTCTCTCCATGAATACAGCAAAAAAGGGTCTGCCCCTTGCCAGCCGTTTTCCCTGGCGGCCTCTAGCCGCCGGACTTGTTCCCCGCAGATTGTGGAGCTCTTGGTGCAGACTTCTGCGGGGGTGCAATGTTTAAGACCTCAGAGCGAGGGTGCTTTTGCCCTCTTCTTCTATCATGTTGCACTTCGGGGACTGGTTCTTGCGGCTGAGCCGAAGTCTTCACCTCTGCTTTAACTTCTGTCAACACTGTCGAAGTAGCAGTAGTCCTCCGAAGCCAACCTTCTTCTGACTTCGAGTACTCCTCGAAGTACGACATCAGCTGTGATACCGTAGTGATGCTCTTTCGATGCAATTTATCCAGAAGGCCTTTATGACTGACGCCTTCCCGAGCCGCATCAACCACTGAAGATGTAGACAGCCCCCGGATTTGCGACTTCGTGTGAGCGAAGCGCTTGAAGTACTGTCTCAATGTTTCTCCGGGGAGCTGCTTCACTTGGAAAAGGCTCCCTGTCGACATGGGGGGCACGAAGGTGCCCTGAAAGTTACTTATGAACTTCTTCTTCAACTGTGACCATGAAGCGATTGATCCTGGTTTTAAAGACCAGAACCATCTCAACGCCACTCCTTGAAGGGCTAACGGGAAGCACTTCGCCATAGTTTCTCTGTCTCCGCCACTAGCCTCGATTGCTAGGGCATAAGAACGCGCAAACTCACTAGGATCTTCGTCTCCGGCATACTTGCAAAGCTTTGAAGCTTTGAACCTCGGATCGAAGCGAACCTTCTGAAGCTCGGGATGCAACGGAGATTCATTGTCGTAAGAGGCGTTCTCCGGGGCTTCGGGATAATCAAGATCGTCGTCTTCGTGCACTTCGGGGATAGCTGGGGTGGCTTGAGGACGAAGCCTGTTCGCAGCCTCTTGCCGCCACCTCGCTACTTCGGCTTGAAGATTGGCCATTTGAGTGGCCATGTCTCCAAGGCTATCTTCATCTCCTCCGGAAGGACCTTCCGGGTCTTGAGAGCTGGTATGATCAGTTTGAATCGGAATGGAGGGTGGCAGAGTGGCTCCGGGTGGTCGGAGTGTGGAAGGGGTTGGTGGAGAGGCTTCGTATCCTCGAGGGATAAAAGCCCCTTGCGGAGTTTGAGGTGGAGGGATAGTCGAAGACCCTCCGACTTCGACTGTGTCGAAGGGTATCTCTCCGGAGATCCGAGAGGACCTCCGAGTGGGATTGCGAGGTGCGCTCCGCTTAGGAGGCATGATGCAAGAGGTTGGTAGAGAACGAAGTTTTTTGGACTAGGTTCCCCACGGACGGCGCCAACTGTTGGCGTAAAAGATTACGCTAACAGGTTTCTGTAGAAAAGAAACTAACAAACGAAGTGTTTGCGAAGCAAACTGTTCTAAGCCTCCGAAAGGATAATAACTTAGAATAGTTCGAAAGTGTGTATTGATTCACTTGTAATCGGTCCTCATTACAGGATGAAATGGGGGGTATTTATAGGTCTGAACATTAAGGAAAAGACCTATTTACCCCTTTATTACAACCGACATTAAGGAAACTATTCGGTTTCCTTAATAGGGCTAAAATGGTAAAAAAACTAATCTAATAGGATAGAAAATAAGTCTTCCATCTTAGCTGGCAGAAAAGATCCTGAAGGGCTTTGGCCCGAAGACATACTTCGAACCAATGCCTGTCTTCGGGCTTCGAACCAGGTTCCAAGCACCTTCGAAGATGGCCTTCGAACAATCTTCGAACTAGTTGGCTGTCTTCATGCTGCTTTGGCAATAACCCCAAAGATGAGATATTTTCCCCCAACAGATAGATACCTTTAGACTTAGGCAATCTGTTCATACTGTACTACTTAGTCTTTTGAGGTGCGTTGGGTGTTGGGAGCAGGCCATTGATTCGGAAGAATGTTTAGGCGCCCATTCACCCCTCCTCTGGTCGGTACTTTCAGTCCTACAAGTGGTATCAGAGCGAGGTTAGGGTTTTTCCATACCTTAACCGGTTCTAAACCCCAGTAGTGATCATGACGTCTCCCGGCAAGGTCCCGTCCTTGGAAGCTTATGGCTATAATTATTGGAAGACTCGCATGCGAGCCTATCTCATGAGCCAGGGCTCGAACATCTGGGACATTTGCGTTCACGACATGTTTGTTATATTGCCAGTTGCTGAGCATGGTACTCCTGGTGTTGGCGCAAAAGATTACGCTAACAGGTTTCTGTAGAATAGAAACTAACAAACGAAGTGTTTGCGAAGAGAACTGTTCTAAGCCTCCGAAAGGATAATAACTTAGAATAGTTTGAATGTGTGTATTGAATAACTTGTATTCGGTCCCTATTACAGGGTAAAATGGGGGGGGGGTATTTATAGGCCCAAATGTTAAGGAAAAGACCTATTTACCCTTCTATTACAACCGACATAATGGAAACTATTCGGCTCCCTTAATAGGGATAAAATGGTAAAAGACTAATCTAATGAGATAGAAGATAAGTCTTCCATCTTAGCTGGCAGAAAAGATCTTGAAAAGCCTTAGTTCGAAGATGTACTCCGAACCAATGCCTATCTTCGTACTTCGAACTTGACTTCGGGTATCTTCGAAGATGAACGTCTGGGAACCTTCGAATCTGCTATCTGTCTTTATGCTGTTTCGGCAATAACCCCGAAGATGAGATATTTTCCCCCAACAGTAGCCCCTCGAATACGCTTCTCCGTTTAACCTGTAATGTTAGGAGAGCAGTATACGGAAGGAAAAGATAACCAAACATAGGGGTTATTGGATTTTAATTCATCTCCGAAATGTATGAAGATATAAACTCCGAATCAGTCTTAGGATAATTGCTTTTCGAACTATCTTAGAACCGACTCAGGAAGTTTGAAAGTCTTTTAGACTTAAAGAAAATAGCCGTTAGCTTTCTGTTTCTAACGGAAACTGTAGAATGCGTTAATTTCGGAGAAAAGTAACGGCAGGAATGCGAAACGGCATGGACTAACGGTAAAAAAGTAAAATCTAGGCTATAAATAGAAGGCCTAGAACTTACCTGGTTACCTTTTCACCGCTTTCTCGTAATCAAACACCTTTTGAGCCCTTTGAGTTCTTGAGCCCTAGCCTCCAGTTTCTCCAAAGCAACCCAGTGACTGCAATGGCGAAGACCAAAGGTGCGGGACCTTCAGCTTTGGCTAGGCAGCAGGCCGCAATGGCGACGACACCTCCGGCATCTGCAGCGACATCCGTGGCGGCAGGAGGGAGAAATCCCCAAAATGTCGATGATCAAGGTCTCTGCCCGCCGTCAACAAAATACTTGGATCAATCTTTCCAATTGGGGCCTTCTACCTGCAAGAGAGAGTCATTGGCAATCAGAGTAGAAGGGAAAATTAGTACTGGAGTGATGATTCGCAAGCCCGGGAAAGAGCTTATTCCATCACCAAGGCCCGGAGAAGTGGTTGTATTCGAAGCCTTCTTCGAAGCCGGCTTGGGCCTTCCTGCAGTAGACTTCCTAGTGGAGGTACTCGATCTATTCCATGTCACCCTCCCTCAATTATCTCCGAATGCAGTAGCTAGACTGGCTATCTTCGAATGGGCATTGAGAGCCGAAGGTTGTGAGGGGAGGGCAGAGATCTTCGCTGCACTTCATAGAGCAACATGCCAACCAAAGACCTTCGTAGGCTCCGGAGGTGAAAAAGTAGTAGTAGCCTTCGGTAGTATCAACTTTAGGCTTCGAGATGAGTATGCCCTTCAGTTTCCTGCCAAGGCCATCAATGGCAGATGGTATACTGATTGGGTTCTGAGATGGTTTTATGCCGAAGTTGGGGCAAGCAGTCCTCTGGCCAGACCCCTTAAAGAAATCCAATTCCGGAAGGAAGCCTTAGTGCAGCCTAACGAAGGTCAGCTCGAAGCCCGCGTCAACCTGCTTCAGAAGATTAGCCGAAGGTTAAGCATGCGAGACTTAGCCGAAGAATTCCTCGGTCTGCAAATTTCTCCGCTGATGGCCAACTGGCCTATCATCTTTGAAGAGGATTCGGAAGGCGGTCTTCGAAAAATTGCTTCAACTTCGAGCCCTGCAGGTAACTTCGAAGACAATATGTATTATGCATATTCATTCGAAGAAAAATTAACTTGATTTATTTTTCTTTTTTAGCTTCTTCAGCCCCTGTTACTTCGGAACAAATCATAAGGGCTTCGGAGAAGATTTTGGGCGCTCCAACTCCGACCGAAAAAGAATGGAGAGTCAAGTTAGTCGGAAGTTGGGAAAGGTTTAACAGAGTGTGGGGGATGCTGGGAATCACTCCGCCCCCTCTGATGGATTGGGTGCCTTCGGAGAAAGGACCCAAGAAAAGGAAAGCCGAAGCTGGAGCTTCGAGTTCTGCAAAGACTCCGGTGAAGAACGTGGCTAAAAAGCCTAGAAAGCCTGCACCTCCGAGCCCAAGATCCTCAACCTCCGGTTCTAAGGAGGATGAAGGTAAACTATTAGTGAGGTTGATTGATGAAGATGCAGCTCAAACAGATATTCACATTGAAGATACTGCAGGTATGACGGAGTCTCAGGCTAATATTGAAGAAGTGAGAACTCCGGATGCTCAAGAGGAAGAGCAAATCGAAGCCCCTGTGGGTGAAGGTGAAGTTGAAGTTGCTACAACTTTAGTTTTGGATGAAGGGAGGACTGCTCAAGGAGATACTCCGGCAGTTGAAGTTTTAACTTTGGATTCAGACGAAGACCTCACCTTTGATCCTCCGAGCAGTCCGATGCTCGATCGCCCCCAAAATGTCGAAGGTAAACTTCGCATAATTCTCTTATTCTTTTCTGCAAAATTATACAATGTATAATACCTTTGCTTTTGCAGAGCCCTCTTCTGTAGAAGTACGTCACGAAGATCCAATTCAAGGGCCTTTGACAACTTCAGAGCTGCACCCGGAAGTCGCTCAACAGGGGCCTGGAAGGGGTAAAAGACATATAGAACCTCTCCCTGCTCAAGGATCAACTTCGTCTGAATCAACAGATGAAAGTCGATCTACTGAAGGGGGGCCATCTAGTGAAGCTCCAAGGACCTCAGCAGAACGCTCCGGAGCTTCGCCAAGCAAGGATGACCAAGAAGCTTCGGCAATGCTCCCTATTTTAACTCCTTTTTTGGAGCAAAGAACCGGGCTTCGGACTCTGCTCAAAACTTTAGGTCGAGTCAGTCGCGAAGTCGGGGAGACAGAGCTGGTAGCTATTTTAAGCAGGGCGAAGAGTTCGGAGCTAAACGTTGCCATGGAACGAGCAGCGTACCAGGTACGGAACACCTTCGAAACAATAGCGAATTATACATGGATAATTTCTTACTTCGATTTTTTCTTTTCTTAGCAAGCGGTCTTGGCCCGCGCTGCAACTTTATTGGGCGAGTGTGAAATTTCTCAACTTCGGGAAGAAAACGAATCTCTTCAGCGCAACTTATCATTCTCCGAAGCTAGAGTAGCTCAAATGGATAATATGATTTCAACAGAACGCAGGGCCAGACAGGGCTTGGAGGCTACAAATAAGGAGCTCGAAGCAGAAAGGATCGTGCTTCGAGCGGAAATCGAAAGGGTGCGGTTGGAGCATGCTAATGCGGGGTCCGAGCTTGTTAGGCTCCAAGAGGAAGCTAGCCAACTCTTAAATCAAAAGAATACTTTAACTACGGAGAATGCTAGGCTTTCCGGAGTTCTAGAAGAAATGACTTCGAGCAAGGATGCATTAATTGAAGAAAAGCTTAAGTCTGAGAAGGTAGCTACGGAGGTCATAGAACAGATGCTAGGTGTTCTGGAGTACTTCGGTACTACTGGATCACTTCCTTCAGATGACAACGTCACTCTCCTGCGCCGGTTAAAAAGGATCCAAGGAGCAGCGAAGCAAATGAAGACGGCGGGCATTCGTTACGGAGAACTCTCCGGACAAGTGTCTGCCATCGGACTACTTCGTTACTACGAGGACTTGGGCCGAACAATCACTCCGAGCGCAGAGGGCTCTATTACCTTCGACGACGAGCGGCTTCTAACTCCTTCCGAAGGCGTGACTGCTGCCTGGCAAGCCTTTCAAACCTCATGGAGAGCCGAAGGTCATTCCGCGATCAAGGCTTGGATCGATGAAGGCCAACGCCAGAAGCAAGTTCGGAACCAAGCTTCAAGCAGTCAGCCTCCTCCGAACCCGCAGGTTTAGGAATAATTTAGGATTTTTGACTATGTAAAGCTTCGTGTTTATGAACCTTTATCAATGAAAATTTGTTTATCATAATTTTAGGCTTTGTCTCATACGGAAGATATCGAAGTGTTAGAAATTAACGACGAACTTCGCTCATTATGGAACACCTTCGAACTTCTAAAGACTTACAAGCGTCCTCGATTTCTAATTCCTCGAGATGACTCCGGCGTAATTGCGCCCGAAGTAATCAAAGATGTATTGTCTTATATTAAAGAGGAAGAAAAAGAGGTTAACGTAAACACTTCGTCTTCTGAAGACACTATTTGGTCTGAAGACGAAGATGAAGTTCAAAATAAAAGATCTGAAGATCTTAGAAGCTGGGAAAGAAGCCCCGAACGGCTTCGAACTTGGGCCGAGCTTCAGCAAGAACAGAAGGATTTTAGAGCTTCGAAGGGGAGCAAGAGAGTTAAGCGCAAAGTTATTAGAACTCCCGGCGCTGGAACTAGTCGTTCCACTCCTAGCTCTAGAGACCGAAGAGGTCTTCGGTTCCTTCTTGGTATAGATACCAATTTTTCATAATGTAATATGTAAACACATTCGTTTGAATAATGAATACCGATTTAAAATTGTCTCCATATTTACTAGCCCCTCTTTGGGTATAAGCAACTTCGAAATGTATTCAAAGATGGTTACGCGCAAAGAAAAACTTCGGAGTACAATTTTTTGGGGGTTCGGAGCCCCTCTGCAATTTTAAAGATCTTCTAAAATCTTATAAAATGTCTTCGACTATTTGCAGTCGGAAGAAAGGCAATTTAGTACCTTTGTTTTATGAAAGAAATCACTTGAGATAACTTTCAAGATACTTTGGACTGTGTTAATAGATATTCGAAGCTCATGGCTCAAATTCTGTTTTGCTTTAGCCACCTTCGGCTTATTTTTGCGATCTCTGTCGAGCCAATGGTTCGGAGTTTGCAATGGTCTCTTTGGACTCTTTTTACGGATGTCTACCAGCCAATGGCTTGGACTCCGTATATTTTGGCCACCTTCGGCTCTTTTTTGCGGAAGTCTACCAGCCAATGGCTTGGACTTCGCAGGTTTTGGCCACCTTCGGCTCTTTTTACGGAAGTCTACTAGCCAATGGCTTGGACTCCGTATATTTTGGCCACCTTCGGCTCTTTTTTGCGGAAGTCTACCAGCCAATGGCTTGGACTTCGCAGGTTTTGGCCACCTTCGGCTCTTTTTACGGAAGTCTACCAGCCAATGGCTTGGACTCCGTAGGATGTGGTTTTGGGCTCTTTTACGGATGCCTACAAGCCAGTGGCTTGGGCTCCGGATTATGTCAGCCCCCACGTCGGAAGCTTCGAACTTGCAGGTTCGAAGTCCGAAAATACAACCCAGCTTCATGACACTTCCCTCTCGGTCGACCCCGCGGTTCCAGTGCGTCCACTCGGAAGCTGGAAGTCTATGAGGGGAAGGCACTATCAGGATCATATGCCTTATTAATTTAGAAGATGATTACAAGCGAATTAAAAGGAGCCCTTATGCAAAGTATCACTTTAGGTGCTCCGCATGCCAAGTATGTGCTAGCTCTTCACCTTCTAAATTAGCTAACTTAAAAGAACCAGGGCGTCCTGAACGGACAATTAGGTATGGACCTTCCCATTTATTCCCTAACTTCCCTGGTGTTACAATGCTTCGTAGAACAAGATGACCCGGTCTTAGTTCATTGAGCTTAACCTTCAGGTCAAACCAAGCCTTCGTTTGCTGATGATACTTTGATAAATTTGCTACAGCTCGAAGTCTTGTTTCTTCTGATAAATCTAGCGAAGCTTGTCGTTCTTCTTCAATGTCCGGTTCGGTGCTGCGAAATGATCCTCCTTTGAGCTCCGTTGGAGTCATAGCTTCATCTCCGAATAGTAGTCTGAACGGAGTAAAACCTGTGGACCTTGTTTGCGTAGTCCGAATGGACCACAAAATCTTCGGAAGCTCTTCGGTCCACAGTCCCTTTGCTAATCATACTATTCTTCGATTTAGCCCTGATAAAATATTTCCATTGGCTCGCTCTACGGCTCCATTAGACTGAGGATGCCTCACTGCAGCAAAACATAACTGAATGCCTAGATCTTCGCAAAACTTCCTGAAGGGTTCTGCGTCAAACTGTGTTCCATTATCAACTGTGAGGTATCTAGGCACTCCGAACCGGCAAATGATGTTCTTCCAGAAGAATTTTTGTACATTGTTCGAAGTGATAGCTGTTAAGGGTTCTGCTTCCACCCACTTAGAAAAATATTCAATAGCTACCACTGCGAACTTCAGATTTCCCTTAGCTACTGGAAAGGGACCAATTAAATCCATACCCCATCTGGCCATAGGCCATACCGGAGCAATGACTTGAAGAGCTGTTGGTGGGCGATGACTCCGTCGACCCATCCACTGGCATCCTTGACAAGTGCGGACTAAACTCTCCGCATCAGCTTATATTGTAGGCCAATAAAGCCCCTGGAGAAGTGTTTTTCCTGCCAAAGCTCTGGGGCTAAATGGCTACCACAAAGGCCTTCATGAATTTCTCGAAGAATTTCTTGGCCTTCGGCTTGAGATATACATCGGAGTAGAGGGGAACATACTCCGGCCTTGTATAAAATACCGTTGATTATTTGATAATTTCTGGCTCTAAGCTTTAATCTTGACAGTTGTGGCTCTTCGGGCAAATTTGTTCCTCCCTGTAAAAGTTCCATGATTGAATTTTTCCAATCTGCACTAGGAATGCAAAGAATCTCTGCCGAGGGAATTTGTGGCACCGAAGGTATATTGAGCTCCTCATAGAAAGCTTCTTCGGGCACATCCACAGCTCCGGCTGCAGCTTTTGCTAAGATGTCCGCTTGCACATTTTCTGCTCTTGGTATACTCCGAATGGAAATACCCTTGATGTGTGCTTCGATTTTACGGATTTCTTCTAAGTACTTTGCAAGCTGTGGATGCCGAACTTGGAAACTTTTATCTACGTGCCCTGCTACTATCTGAGAATCTGTCTTTATAATAATTCTTGTAGCCCCTAGAGCACGTGCTTTTCGGAGTCCCAATAAAATTCCTTCATACTCCGCTATATTATTGGTAAACTTAAAGTTGAGTCTTGCGGAGTACATTGCTCTTTGCCCTGAAGGCGAAATTAACACTGCTCCAATGCCTGCTCCGGATGCTTGGAAAGCCCCATCGGAGTAAACAATCCAAACTCCGTCACTTGACTTCTCCGGAACCAAATTTGCAGGTGGAGTCCATTCTGCTACAAAATCTGCTAGGACTTGCGATTTGATTGCTGTCCTTGCCAAGAAAGATATGCCGAAGGGTGCTAGCTCAACTGCCCACTTCCCAATCCTTCCAGTGGAATCCTTACTTCGGAGCATATCTCCTAAAGGATACGAAGTTGGTACAATTACATTATGTGCCAAAAAATAATGTCTTAGCTTCCTCGAAGCCATTATCAGAGCATAAACGAACTTCTCAAGTTCAGAGTATCTTGTCTTCGCTCCTGATAATGCTTCGGATACAAAATAAACAGGATTTTGGACCAACTTCCCATTGAAATCCACTTCTCTGACAAGGACTGCGCTGACAGCAGAACCTGTAGCATCAAGGTAAAGGAGTAGGGTTTCGTCCGCAGTAGGCACCGTGAGTGTAGCAAGATTACTGAGATACTCTTTAATACCTTCGAAGCTTTTCTGACACTCCGGTGTCCATGCAAAATCTTCGGACCCTTTCAATGCTTTAAATATAGGCAAGCTTCTCTCCGCAGACCTTGATAAAAACCTGCTAAGTGCTGCCAGACGCCCAGTCAGCTTTTGCACTTGCTTTAAATTTTCCGGAGGAGCCATCTTCTGCAGCGCATTTATTTGAGTAGGGCTAGCTTCAATTCCCCTGCTTAAAACTAAATACCCTAACAGCTTTCTAGCCTTAGCTCCGAATATACATTTTTCGGGGTTAAGACGGATCCCACATGCCCGAAGGCTATTGAATGTTTCTGCTAAGTCTAGGCTATGTTGGTGCTTTAAAGCACTCTTTATTACAATATCATCCATATAGGCCTCCACATTGCGACCTAGTTGATGACCTAGAGCCTCAGCAACTAGCCTCGAAAAAGTAGCCCCGGCATTTCTTAAGCCGAAGGGCATTCTTACATAACAGAAGACTCCCGAAGGAGTTACAAAGCTTGTCTTGATCTCATCTTCGCGCTTCAACCATATTTGATGATAACCAGAATACGCATCAAGGAAGCTTAGTAACTCCGAACCTGCGGTGGACTCAACCAATTAATCAATTCGGGGCATGGGGTAGGGGTCACGTGGGCATGCTTTATTCAAGGATGTGAAATCAATGCACATGCGCCACTTCCCGGAAGACTTCTTTCTGACGAAGACTGGGTTGGCTAACCATTCTGTGTGGGCCACTTCTTTGATAATCCCAGCTTTCAACAATTTCTCAACTTCATCCTTCGCTAGAGCAGCTCTTTCTGCAGACATTTTTCGGAGTCCTTGCCGAATAGGCCGGGCCTTCGGGTTTACAAGTAAACTATGCTCAATGATATCCCGATCGACTCTGGTGATATCTTCGTCAGGCCAAGCGAAGACATCCAAATTTTCTTCTACCACCTTTTCCAAAGAGGTTGCAACTTCTGGGGGTAAATCTTTACCAAATTGAAATGTATACTCTTTACCATCTTTAACAATGACCTTCGTTGCAATTTCTCCCTCAGGACTTGGTCTCGGAAAGGACTTCTTCGAAGCTTCGGAGGAGGCTGAAAAATTTCTTCATTATCTTGTACATTGTTTATTTGTCTTGGATCAAGAGGGGGACCATGACCATATTCCGCCCTCCGAGCAATGGCTTGATCTCCGAAGACTGTAAGGACTCCTGCTTGTGTGGGCATCTTCATGCACAAATAATTGTGATGCGCCACAGCTCCGAACTGGTTTAGCATGCCTCTTCCGAAGATAACGTTGTAAGCATACGGGGCATCTACAACATCGAAGATTACTTCCTCAGTCCGGGCCAATAAACCTTCTCCGAAGGTAACTTCCAGGCCTATCTGGCCAAGTGCATCAAGCGGAGGTCCTACGAAGCCTTGCAAAGGACGAGCCGCTGGAAGGAGATGCTTCCTGGAAATGCACAATTGATCGAAGGCTTGAACAAAAATGATATCTGCCGAACTGCCTCCGTCGATCAACACCCTTCGAACTTCAGTGCCCGCAATATCAGCAGTGATAACCAATGGGTCTGCATGCGGGAACTTAATACCAGCTGCATCCTCCGTAGAAAAGGATATCGGCACATGAGACCACTCCGGCATTGCAGCTGCAGACGACGAAGTCCCAATATGGCCTACTTCTCTGACGTAGTCTCTTCGCTGCCTCTTCGACATGCTTCCGAGGGTACCTCCTCCGGAGATGGGGAGAACTACTCTCTTCCCTCGATCTTGGCCATCCTCTTGCTTCGGAGGTGGCATAACATTGGCCACCGGAGGGTGTCTTGCAGCATCAAAGTTTTCTATCCGCGCCACAGCCTGGACCGGCTCTGGGCGCGTTGCAGTTGGAATTCGGTCGGTAGTACCTCGACCCAAAGTTCTCTCTAGGTATTCTCCCCTTAGGGTAAGTATAGCCTTGCAAGTATCAGTTGCATGGCTTCAATTTTCTCCATGGATGCAGCAGAAAAGGGTCTGGCCCTTGCCAGCCGTTTTCCCTGGCGGCCTCCAGCCGCTGGTCTTGTTCCCTGAAGACTATGGAGCTCTCTGTGTAAACTTCTGTGGGGGTGCAATATTCATGACTTCAGAACGAGGGTACTTTTGCCCTCTTCTCCAATCATGTTGAACTTCGAAGACTGGTTCCTGCGGCTGTGCCGAAGTTTTCACTTCCACTTTAACTTCTTGCAATATGGACGAAGTAGCGGCAGTCCTTCGAAGCCAACCCTCTTCTGACCTCGCATACTCCTCGAAGTATGACATCAACTGAGAGACCGAGGAGATGCTTTTCCGATGAAGCTTATCCAAGAGGCCTTGATGAGTGACACCTTCTCGAGCTGCATCAACTACCGAAGATGCAGACAACCCCCGAATTTGCGACTTCGTATGAGCGAAGCGCTTAAAATATTGCCTCAATGTCTCTCCGGGGAGCTGTTTCACCTGGAAAAGGCTTCCTGTTGACATGGGAGGCACGAAGGTGCCTTGAAAATTGCTTATAAACTTCTTCTTCAGCTGAGACCATGAATTAATTGATCCTGGCTTCAAGGACCAGAACCACCTTAATGCCACTCCTTGAAGAGCTAAGGGGAAGCACTTCGCCATGGTGTCTCGAACTCCTCCGCTAGCTTCAATTGCTAGGGCATAAGAACGAACGAACTCTCCAGGATCTTCATCTCCGGCATACTTACAGAGCTTCGAAGTTTTGAACTTTGGATCAAAGCGAACTTTCTGCAGCTCAGGATGCAGCGGAGATTCATTATCGAAGGAGGCATTTTCCGGGGCTTTGGGATAATCAAGATCGTCGTCTTCGGGCACTTCTGGGATAGTTGGCATGTCTTGAGAGCGAAGCCTGTTCGTAGCTTCCTGTCGCCACCTTGCTACCTCAGCTTGAAGGTTGGCCATTTGAGTGGCCATATCTCCAAGATTGTCTTCATCTCCTCCGGAAGGATCTTCCGGGTCTTGAGAGCTAGTAGGATCAGTTCGAATTGGGATGGAAGGTGGAGGAGGAACTCCGGGTGGTCGAAGTATGGAAGGGGTTGGCGGAGAAGCTTCGTATGTTCGAGGGATAGAAGCCCCTTCCGGAGTTTGCGGAGGGAATGTCGAAGGGCCTCCGACTTCAACCGTATCAAATGGTATCTCTCCGGAGATCCGAGAAGACCTCCGAGTGGGATTGCGGGGTGCGCTCCGCTTAGGAGGCATGATGTAAGAAGTTGGTAGAGAACGAAGGTTTTCGGACTAGGTTCCCCACGGACGGCGCCAACTGTTGGCGCAAAAGATTATGCTAACAGGTTTCTGTAGAATAGAAACTAACAAACGAAGTGTTTGCGAAGAGAACTGTTCTAAGCCTCCGAAAGGATAATAACTTAGAATAGTTCGAATGTGTGTATTGAATAACTTGTATTCGGTCCCTATTACAGGGTAAAATGGGGGGTATTTATAGGCCCAAATGTTAAGGAAAAGACCTATTTACCCTTCTATTACAACCGACATAATGGAAACTATTCGGCTCCCTTAATAGGGCTAAAATGGTAAAAGACTAATCTAATGAGATAGAAGATAAGTCTTCCATCTTAGCTGGCAGAAAAGATCTTGAAAAGCCTTAGTTCGAAGATGTACTCCGAACCAATGCCTATCTTCGTACTTCGAACTTGACTCCGGGTATCTTCGAAGATGAACGTCTGGGAACCTTCGAATCTGCTATCTGTCTTTATGCTGTTTCGGCAATAACCCCGATGATGAGATATTTTCCCCCAACACCTGGTATTATTGCCCAGCATCTGAGCAATAGTAAAGCCGTGAACATTCTCTTTTCTAGTTTAGGTCCCACTGAGTTTGAGCGTGTGAGCCATCTCTCCACAGCGAGAGAGATCTGGGCTACCCTCAAGGCACATCATGAGGGAACAGCCCAGGTCAAGGCTCGGCTCTATCAGACCTACCGGCGTGAGTACGAGAACTTCACTCAAAAGCCGGGTGAATCTGTTGAAGCATTGTTTAGTCGTTTCCAATCGATCATTAACAAGCTTCGGGACAACAAGGCTAAGGGTGCTCAGTTAGTCTCAGATCACGAGCAGGCGCTCAAGGTTCTCCATACCTTGGACCCAAAGATCTGGGAGATCAAGGTATCCTCTATCGTTGAGAGCACTTCTTACGATACCTTGACCATTTCTGAGTTATTTAGCAAGCTGAAGGCCACCGAGGTAGATATCCAGTTGAGATCAAATCTCACTGTTTCTGGATCAAAGTCCCTGGCCCTTGCTACACCTTCTGTTGATCCCTCTTCTATGAGCTGTGCTGGGTTCTCTTTGATGTCTATCACTGAGGACCAGCTTGAGTCTTTGGGAGATGATGATTTGTGTCTTTTTAACAACCGGGTGCGTCGTGTCTATGACAAAAGAATGTTCAAAAGACATGGCACGAAATCCGGGTGCTTTGAGTGTGGTGATCCAGGACACTTCATCGCCGACTGCCCCAAGCGCAATGGCCACAAGAAGGGCACCGGTGGTGGCTTCCACGACTCTGGCAAGCACGAGAGCTCCTCTTTCATGAAGGGCAAGCCGAAGACCAGATTCTTCAAGAAGGCCCTGAAGGACTACCGGCGAGAGAACAAGAAGCGCGACAAGGCCTTCTTCGCTGACAAGAAGGGGAAGGACAAGGACGATCCGGCGGGCCTTTGCTTCATGGCCTTCGGGGACAGACTGAAGAGCCACTCACACCAGCGCCGAAGATCCCGCAAGTGCTTCTGCTCAATGGCTCTTGGGGATAAGGAAGAGAAGAGCTCCTCCGATGACTCCGACGACGACGACAACAAGGTATCATCCTATGAACGCGAAATTGTTGATTTACTTGAGAGCAATCGTCAGGAGTTGAAATATCGGGAAAAACTGCTTAGGGGGGCTAAGAAAAGGATAGACGAATTAGAGAGTGAGCTTGCCGTGGCCAACGACAGAATTGAGAGTCTATCTTCTTCCCCTTGCTTGGGAGATAGCAGTGAGTGCCCGAAGTGTGAGGTGCTTCTGTGTGACTTGTCGACTCTGAAGTCCAAGTACACAGAAAGGGTTGATTAGAGGGACGCTTTGGCCACTAAGCTTGAAAGCGCTCAGCTGGAGCTGAAAGATGCTCAAGCCACTGTCGTCGCACCCTGTGTTGATTGCCCATCTCATCTAGCTGCCTTAGCTGAGCTAAAATCCAAGGGCGATGATCATTTGGGTGATTTGGAGATGTTGAGAGCTGAGCTTGCGCAGACTAGGCTAGAGCTTGAGACACTATCAGTTCCACCCACTGTCTGTGAGAACTGTTTGTCTCTTAGAATGGAATTGATCAAGCTGAAAGCCGAAAAGTCTGTCCAAGTAGAGAGTGAGTGTGAGATCTGCTTGTCTCAGGTGGAGGTTCTAGCTTCCTTGAGAGAGGAGCTAGCTGATTCTCAGAATGAGAACTTTTATCTCCGTTCTATCCTGAGTTGGATCAGTGCCAGAGAGCCACAGCTCGGCATGATGATCCAGCAGTTCAAGAGGCAGGATGGGTTTGGGGTAGGTTACACCTACACCAAGGCTGACTTTGAGAGTGCCATTAGCCGGGCAGTGGAGTGGAGTAAAATGACTCCTGAGCAGAGATACCCTAAGACTCACTCCACTGAGTCCTCCCAGGCTTGTCAGCCCAAGGATGGAGTAATCCATGAACCACCAAAAGCTCCACCCAAGAAACCTATCTGGGTTCCCAAGCCCAAACACCTCCACACCCCTCTAGACTCTCTTCCTGGACCCTCTCAGCCCAAGAAGACAACACCTTACACCACTAAGCCCAAGAACCCCAAGACTCAATCACATCCCAAGAAGCCCACCTACCATTGTGAGTACTGTCAGAGAGACAGGCATCTTGCGGAGTTTTGCTTCAGGAGGAAGCGGGTTGAGAGAGCAGAGAGAGCTCGTGGTGGTCAGGAGCAGTTCTACCAGCAGGGTGGTAGACTGCGTGTTCCTCGATGCGGGGAGAGGCTGGAGGCCAGGCCGCGTCGTGTAGGTGGTGGTAGAGGAGACGACTTTCTTGCCCGTGCTCTAGTTGGTGGTGGTCGCTGCAGCAGAGCTCCAGGCCGTTTTGGCTACGGTCCTGGATCTCGTGGCCGAGTTTTTAGGCAGAACCGAGGACCACGCTTTGAGCCGCGTTTTGGTCCAAACTCTAATGATGATTTCTGCTTTCCGTCTTTTGAGCAGATGGCTCGACACTGGTTTAGCTCTTTTGCTAAACCTGGTGCCGGACCATTTGCTCCCACTTACAGCCACTGATTGTGCAGGATCGGGGACTGGAGGATGTTTGGATCATGGACTCAGGATGCTCCCGCCACATGACGGGACATCGCAGATGGTTCTCCAGTCTCACTCCCCGAGCTCCAAAGAGTACATCACATTCGGGAACAGTGGTCAAGGGAAGGTAAGTGGCATAGGCTCAATTCGCATTTCAGACCATTTTTCCTTGAAGAATGTTGCTTTAGTTAAAAATCTGAACTTTAACTTGATTTCAGTTTCGCAACTTCTTTAGGATGATTTGGAAGTGTGTTTTAAGAAGGGCAATTCTTCTGTGTTTGATTCTAAAGGGTCTTTGATTTGCCAGATTTTACCTTTCGATAAAGTTTTTCAAATTGACTTCTCTAGTTCTTTTGGCCCTTCTCGGTGTTTGATTGCTGGATCTTCGTCTGAGCTCTGGAAGTGGCATAGGAGGTTAGGTCATTTGAGTTTTGATCTGCTAGTCAGGTTAAGCTCTATGGACCTCATCCGAGGATTGCCCAAGCTTAAAATGGAGAAAGATCTAGTGTGTCATCCCTGTCGTCATGGGAAAATGGTTGCCGCTTCTCACTCACCTGTGACTCAGGTGATGACTTCGTATCCGGGCGAACTTTTACACTTGGACACTGTTGGTCCAGCTCGGGTACGTTCAGTCGGTGGGAAGTGGTATGCACTTGTCATTGTTGACGACTTTTCTCGATTCTCATGGGTTTTCTTTTTGGAGTCTAAGGATGAAACATTTCAGTTTGTTCATGACCTGATTTTGAAGCTAAAGAATGAGAACAATGGTCGGATGCGAGCAATTCGCTCCGACAACGGCTTTGAGTCAAGAACTCTCAGTTCGTTAGCTTCTGTAGTGATCAGGGTCTGGACCATCAGTTTTCTTCTCCTTACACTCCCCCACAGAACGGCGTTGTGGAACGAAAGAACCGCACGCTAGTCGAGATGGCTAGGACGATGCTCGATGAGCACAGGACTCCTAGGCGTTTTTGGGCTGAAGCCATGAACACGGCTTGCTATCTGGCCAACCGCATTTTTCTTCGAGCTTACATAGGTAAGACTTCGTATGAGTTGCGGTTTGGCAGACAGCCCAAGGTGAGCCACTTGCGAGCGTTTGGCTGCAAGTGCTTTGTGCTCAAGAAGGGAGGGCATTTGGACAAGTTTGAGTCTCATTGCTGGGACGGTGTTTTTCTTGTATACGCTTTGCATTCTCGAGGCTTCCGTGTTTGGAACCTCGAATCCCAGCTGCTTGTTGAGACTTGTGAGGTTTCATTTGATGAGTCCTTGCCTTCTTTGACTCCTTCTTTTGAGCCTTCTGATGGTGAGCTCGGAGAGTCCATCTTCGAGGAAGATGAGGATACTCCAGCCACTAATGAGAGTGGGCCTTCTGCACCCCCTACAGAGCCCACACCTTTTGAGACTTCGACTGAGGACGAAGGCGGACCTCTGATCACTTCTTCCACTTCGATCGAGCCCCCTCAGTCGAGTCCAGAGGTGCCAGCTGCTGACTCCGGTGAGGTGACTTCAGATCACCAGGGAACCCGAGCAGTTCAGCGTGATCACCCCTCAGAGCTCATCATCGGTGATTTGACTAAGAGAACTTTGCGTTCATCTACCTCTCTTGCTGTGTTTGATGAATCTGCTTTTGTTGCATCTTTTGAGCCCAGAGATGTTTCTCATGCTCTTTCTGATTCTAATTGGATTATTGCTATGCAAGAAGAGCTTGAGAATTTTGTCCGCAATCGGGTTTGTACACTAGTTGAGCCGCCACCAGGATGCAACCCCATAGGCACCAAGTGGGTGTTCAAGAACAAGCAAGGTGAAGATGGGGTTGTGGTGCGCAACAAGGCTCGATTAGTTGCCTAGGGTTTTTGCCAAAAAGAGGGTATTGATTTTGAAGAAACTTTCGCCCCTGTTGCCCGTCTTGAGTCCATTCGCATTCTCTTAGCTTTTGCCGCTTCAAAGGGTTTTAAGCTTTTTCAAATGGACGTCAAGAGTGCTTTTCTGAACGGGTTCATAGAGGAGGAAGTTTATGTTAGGCAGCCCCCCGGTTTTGAGAACCCTAAGTTTCCTCGACATGTTTTTAAATTGCAAAAAGCTTTATACGGGTTGAAGCAAGCCCCCAGGGCTTGGTATGAGCGGTTGAAGCAGTTTTTGTTGGGGAAGGGCTTTGTGATGGGTTCTGTGGATAAAACTCTTTTCTTGCTCAGAGTTGCTTCAGATTTCTTAGTCGCTCAGATTTACGTGGACGATATTATCTTTGGCGGTACTACTGACTCTCTTGTGTCCATGTTTTCTGAGCAGATGCACAGTGAGTTTGAGATGAGCCTCATGGGTGAGCTCAAGTACTTCTTAGGGCTCTAGATCAAGCAGACCAAGGACGACACCTTCATCCACCAAGGTAAGTACACTCGTGATATGTTGAAAAAATTTGACTTTGGTGGTGAGCTGAAACCGCAGATGACCCCAATGGGCACATCTGGAGGATTGGACAAGGACGAGAGCGGCGTCAAGGTCAACGAGAGGGAGTTTCGAGGGATGATTGGTTCTCTATTGTACTTAACGGCGACAAGGCCAGACATTCAGTTCGCCGTGGGACTTTGCGCGCGTTTTCAGTCTTCACCACGCGCGTCTCATCGGCAGGCTGTCAAGCGCATCTTCAGGTATCTCACTTATGCGCCTGATCTTGGTCTTTATTATTCAGCATCATCATCTCTTGATTTATCTGGCTTTTCGGACGCCGACTTTGGTGGGTGCCGATTGGATCGCAAGTCGACTTCAGGTACCTGCCAGTTTCTTGGCTCTTCCCTTGTTTCTTGGTCTTCTCGAAAGCAATCTGGAGTTGCTCTTTCGACCACAGAGGCTGAGTATGTAGCTGCTGCTCACAGTTGGTTTGGATGATTTCCACTCTGCGAGATTTTGGGTTGATCTTTCCTACCAGGGTTCCATTGTTTTGCGACAGCACCAGTGCTATTAGTGTAGGGAAAAACCCTTGTCTCCACTCAAAAACCAAACACATTGATGTGCACTTTCACTTTCTGCGGGATCAATATGAGAAAGGTGTCATTGACCTTGTTCATGTTGATACCCATCATCAGTTGGCTGACATTTTCACCAAACCCCTAGATCAGTCTACCTTTGAGTGTTTACGAGGGGATTTGGGTGTTGTGTATCCTTTCTAGGATATTTTGCGTCAGTTGTTCTTTCTTCTTTACTCTTTTCTTGAGTCTTTTTGTGTATGTTCATATCTTGCATATTCACATATCACACTTTAGAGCTGCTTCTGTTATATGATTGAACTGCTTTACTTATTCTAGCTGGTACATGCTTTTGAATACTTGTCATTGATCATGCTTTGGTTCAGTTCACTTAATATATCTGATATCTGTCATATGCATGGCTTTTATGCTTTAAAACTTGAAAAATGATCACCATTGCTTCTAGTAACTAGCATGTGTAGGCTGAATGTTTTTGCTATATGTTACATGCCTTGTAGCTAGTTCCTGACTTAGATGCAAACATGCAACTTGGACATCTTTCTGCTTTAAAACATGGAAATGTGCTATAAAAATGATGAAAAATCAAGAAAAATGAAATTCCATGCCTCTTTATGCATAACTTGCCAAGATCCAGGTGGGTTTGCTTTGTCGCATTGCATTGTTCTGGACTGCGTACCATAGCACTTTGGTATGAACTAGGACAATGTAGTGTATGCCAAGATCAATGTCTTAAGCTTTTGATGGTCCAAATCTGGCCTAGGCTTGACTTGGTCGGTCAGCATAAGGTTTTACACGCAAATAACCCCTGGCATAAATGAAAAAGAGAAAAGAAAAAGCTTGAAAATTGAAATGATAACAAGTTTGCTGAAGCACTTTGATTTGGACAATGCTTATCTTGGTAGATATCAGTTAGCTTTTGCATCTCATGCTTTACCTTGCTTGTTTACTGGAAAATGTGGTGATGCTTTTGTTTGCAAAAACTGAAAAATGCGTGCTAATGACTTTCTTTAGATATTGTTGGAACGAGGGATCGGACCAGCAGGTTTTTGTGGAAATGTAGGGACGTAGTGTATTCAGTGCTCCTGGAGCGTGTGTCATTACAACTGTAGTTGGGGGGTATTTATAGGGCGCCCCGTCCAGAGGATCGAACGCCTCTGGACCACCAACCGCTACATGGCCAGGCGACAGTTAGTAGTACAGACAAAACGGACTATACGCAGTACAGACAAGAAGATTCGACTCTGACAGCGTATCAGCCGTGTCGGGCGCTGCCTGCGTCGCCCGACACGGCTCAGAGGATCATGATCCTGTCTCCCCGTATACTTGTCCTTCCTTTTCTCACCAACACTCCCTCCGGATTCATTGCCGCGGGCCAAGGGATGGCCTTCGGCAATCCTCTCCCGGAGGGTGGCCTCAAGCATCCTTCTCCCGGAGGGTGGCCTCCGGCATCCTCTCTCGGAGGGTGGCCTCCGGCATCCTCTCCCGGAGGGTGGGCTTCGGCATCGTTCTCCCGGAGGGTGGCCTCCAGCATCCTTCTCCCGAAGGGTGGCCTCCGGCATCCTCTCTCGGAGGGTGGCCTCCGGCATCCTTCTCCCAGAGGGTGGCCTCCGGCTTTGTCGCCCGCAGGCCCTGGCCCCTCCGTCACCAGGCTTCGGACCCGCCTGGTTGTGGGCTCCCTTCATCCATCGGGATTATCTCCCCCAACAGTAGCCCCTCGCTTCTTTCCTCTCGAGAGCCCTGCATTGAGAGAGGGTGGAAGCGCACATGATAATTCCGATAACTTTCATAGGGAAAACTACTTACACAGAGGTGCGGGATCCTGCTGCGACGTAGCCTTCTTTGACAGGTGTGGGGATGCTCCGAAGCGGTCGGGCGCCGGAGGACCGGGGGGCCAAGGCCCGCTTTGAAGCACCCTTCGACGAGTTGGGAGGAGTTTGACCGAGCCCAATGGGTGCCCGCGCGCCTTTGACCGCAGTGTCCCAGCCCCGAGGAGGCGGCCAAGCGCCGCCTGAAGCAGTTAATGCCGCGCATACGTAAACGGCGTCGGGGAGGCGAACCGTCAGGGACTGGCGCACCCGAGGCGCCGGTTGAATCTTAAATGCGGGCGCTGCGCGACCGTTGCACGCACGCGGTGAGCGAGCAGAAGATGAACCGGCGGCGGTCCTGCGGTTAAATATACCCCGCCGCATGACCTATACTTCCCCCGCCCACTTGTCGCACTCTTTCTCCTTGCTCTTGGCAGCAACCGCCTGCTCTCTGAGGCTAGCTTCTTGCTTCTTTCTCGCCTCCTTACGCCATGGCGGAGAGTGCAGTCCCAGCTGTGGCGATGGACCCCCGCTTCGTGCAATGTCAAATAGCGGCGGTGGCTGCAGCGGCTGCAACGGTGCCCGGTGCAGGAGAAGTGCGTGACGCACAAGAGCTCCATCCCGCTTCGGAGCGGTTTCGGGAGCAGACGCTGGAGCTCGGCCCATCAGCGTGCACCAACGCGTTGATCGAGCAAGTGACCAGAGCCCGCCTCGGCCCTGAAGCACTAGCGAGGAAGCCGGGCCAGGAAGCGGTCCCGCAGCCACGAGAGGGCGAAGTCGTCGTCTTCGAGGCTTTCTTCGACGCGGGACTGGGGTTCCCCGCTTCGGAGCTCCTCGCCGGGGTGCTGGACGCCTTCCACCTGGAGCTCCCGCAGTTATCCCCAAACGCCGTGGCCCGCCTCGCCATCTTCGAATGGGCCATGCGTGCCGAAGGCTGCGAGGGGAGAGCAGAGGTCTTCGCGCAGATGCACGAAGCTCTCTGCCAGCCGAAGAAGAAGGGGGGCGAATTCTGGCCTTCGGGAGCATCAACTTCCAGCTCCGGAGGAGGTATGCGGACTCCTTCCCGGCGAAGGCCATTAACGAAAGATGGTACTCCAAGTGGGTGAACCGCTGGTTCTATGTCCACGTGGGGCTCAGCTCCGGTCTCGCCGGGCCCCCGCGCCACATCTGGTTTCGGAGGGAGGCGCGCGTCGGGGCCAACGCCGGCTCGATCTCCGCGAGGATCCATCTCCTCCAGATAGTTACCCGCCGGATGAGCATGCGGGACCTGGCAGAGGAGTTCGTGGCCCTCGAAATTCCCCCGCTGAAGGAAGAGTGGCCGGCGTCGCTACGGAGCAGCCAGGATGAATAAACACCGACAGAGCTCTCCCGCCATCTCGGTAAGCTTCTGCATTCCTTAGCCTTGTTTCCTTCTTCCGTGCTTTGAAAAATACTCCGGCCCTGATCTTCGAATACAGGGTCGCTTGTCGCCCGGACCCCCGAGGAGGTGGCCCGCATAACGGAGCGGATCCTTGGAGTCCCTACTTTGGCCGAATGCACCCGGCGGCTAGAGTTGGTGGGCTCCTAGGAGCGTTTCAACAGAGTGTGGGGGGCACTTGAGCTCTCGCCTCCACCTCTCCCGGAGGGGGAGGCCCTCCGAGCCATCTCGAAAAGGAAGGTGGCTGACCCCGACGGTGGCCTTTCCCCCGGCGCCCTTCCAAGAAGAAAAAGGTGGTGAAGGGCCCGAAGCGGCTTTCCCCGAGCCATTCCTCTGCCTCCCACTCCGAGTGGGGGTGCTCCAGCGACGGGGCCCGATCGGAGTCTGAGGACCCTCTGATAGCTCCGAACCCGAGTCGATCGGCCCGGCTGGGCGCCGGAAGGGCTGGAGACGCCCTCCCTCGTCTGGACCCTGCGACGTCCATGCCAGGGACCGAGCGGGAGGTGCCAGCCACCGAAGCTACTCCGCCCCCCAAGACTGCTCCTCCGCGCGAGCCGGCTTCGGAGGGGGTCTCTGCCAGCTCCCGGGGGAGCAGGGAGACAAACAGCCTGGACAGAGGAGGGCTGGCCGACCCGCTCGGCGCCATCGAGGGGAGCACCGACATGGAAGCCGAGCTCGCTGCGGCGGCGGCGGGCTCCCCGGTGAATTCGATAGACAGCTTGTTCTATCGCCCGAACCCTTCAGGGCACGCCCAGCTTTCGGGGGACCTCGCCGAGGTCACGAACGAAGGTATACTAACTTGCCGAACCCTTCCTCCCGAAGCGCCGGGCCTTCTCGCTTCAGATCTTGTTTGCTTCGTGCAGGCACGTCCGTCCAGGGCGTCAATCCAACTGTTCCACCTCCCGAGGACGCCGCGGATGCGAGGTCCGGAGCCCCTGCCAACACAACGAGGACCGCGGGGCCGCGAGGCAGGGCAGAGTCCAGAGCCTCCGAAGTGGCCTCTTCGGAGGCTGTAGAAGATGAAGGGGTCCGACCTCGGCCCCCCTCCAGCCCTCGGGGCGCGCGCTCCAGCGTGCCCCTCTTGTGCCCTTACTTGTCGGTCGGCGAGGACTTCGCGTCCAAGGTGGCTCCAGTTCACGACTATTACCTGCACCTTCGGGAGGCTCCGTTGATAGACGAGCTGGGGCTGATGGACAGACTGGAG
This sequence comes from Zizania palustris, assembly GCA_019279435.1. Classification (NCBI taxonomy): domain Eukaryota; kingdom Viridiplantae; phylum Streptophyta; class Magnoliopsida; order Poales; family Poaceae; genus Zizania; species Zizania palustris. Next base: position 5,292,035 of record JAAALK010000286.1, on the reverse strand, counting down.
CTCGGTAGGGCCATCGAGACTGCTGCGGGCCAGGTATTTTCCTGAGCGCCCTTCAATGAGCCCCTAGCCCTTCTTCCTTCTGATCCTCTTCTTCGCTCACAGTTGGTCGCGCTGGCACAGGGATCACTGCTTTCCCTGTTCTCCGAATGCCATTGCCGCGAAGCATATTCCTCGGGGCTTGCTGCCCGAGCGGATGCCGCCAAGGGGCTGGTCCGTGAGCAAGTGGCGAAGATCGAAGGCCTTTGGCTCTGGGCCGCCAGGGTCGAGGCGCTTGAGGCCCAGGTGGCAGAGATGGACTCCCTCAAAGCCCACGTTGCGGAGCTGGAAGGGCTCCAGGCTCAGGCCTCTCGAGCGGACGAGCTGGAGGCGGAAGTCGATGCCCTACGGGTCCGAGCCGCCGAGGCGGAAGGGCTTCGGGCTCGAGCCACAGAAGCGGAACGACTCGAAGGAGAAGTTTCTGCACTCTGGGCTCAAGTCTTGGAGATGGACACCCTTCGAGAGGCGGCAGCTAACGCCGAGGCCCTCGGGGCCCGAGTGCTTCATCTGGAGCGGGCTGAGGTGGACCTCGTCGCCCGGAACGGGGAGATAACCGAGGCGCTCGTGGAGGCGGAGAAGACGGCGGCTGACACAGTGGTGTCCCTCAGGAGGATGCTAGCGCGCTATGGTACCGGGTGCGGTGCGTTTGACATCGCCCGGGAGCCCCTAGTTCGCCGGGTAAAGTTTATCCAAGCAGTCGTTCGGCAAATACACCTCACCGTGTCGAACTACGGTGAGGTGTCTGCTCGGGTGGCCGCCTTCGGACTTCTTCAACACCTCGAGGCTTCTGGGCTCCCTCTTCCTTCACCTTCGAGCCCACACCCGGTCACCTTCGTAGGGGACCACCTTCGATCACCGAGCCCGACGGTGACTCAATCTTGGAAGGCGCTTAAGGCGACCTGGCAGACCGAGGGCCCCGAAGCGATCAGGACCTGGTTGGAGGAGGCGCTTCGCTCCGGCGGTCCTCCGGCCCTTTCGAAGCCTTTGGCTTCGGCCCGCCAGCCAGACCCGAAGGTGTAGCTTCCTCAGGACCCTCGCGCTATATACCCTGTAATAGTTCCAGAAACTTGGTTATATATCAATAAAGAGTACCTTCTTTGAGGTCATTCAGGGTGTCCATGCTTGTGATTGCGATGTCGAAGTACTCGAACTTGGCGATGCTCTTCGACACCGATGGGCTATCCTCGAAGCCCTGAAAGCTTCTTTTAATCCTTCTACTTCGTTCTTGACTCGTGACAAACGTTGTATGCTGTATGCTACCTTTTTGCTTTTTCCAATATACATGATCGAGGCTTTTCTCCTTGCTCCTTTCCCCCTCCCCTCCTTAGCGAGTAGGCGGCTTGCCGGGTGGTCGCTAATTGGCTAGGAGGAAAGGCTCGATGGGTATACTGTACCAACGAGGGTAAGGTACCTTGGAGCTCAGGATCAAGTGAGGGCGCATCAAGCCGGGGCTCGGAAGCCAATTGTGAGAGTGCGTCGAGCCGGAGCTCGGAACCCGAACGAAGGTGCGTCGAGCTGGTGCTCGAAAGCCAATTGCGAGGGTGCGTCGAGCCGGAGCACGAAACCCGAATGAAGGCGCATCGAGCTGGGGCTCGGAAGTCGATTGTGAGAGTGCGTCGAGCCGGAGCTCGGAACCCGAACGAAGGCGCGTCGAGCTGGTGCTCAGAAGCCAATTGCGAGGGTGCGTCGAGCCAGAGCTCAGAACCCGAACGAAGGCGCATCGAGCTGGAGCTTGGAAGCCGATTGCGAGGGTGCGTCGAGCCGGAGCTCGGAACCCGAATGAAGGCACGTCGAGCTGGTGCTCGGAAGCCAATTGCGAGGGTGCGTCGAGCCGGAGCTCGGAAACCGAACGAAGGCGCGTCGAGCTGGTGCTCGGAAGCCAATTGCGAGGGTGCGTCGAGCCGGAGCTCGGAACCCGATTGCGAGGTTGTGTCGAGCCAGATCTCGGAACCCGAATGAAGGCGCGTCGAGCTGGTGCTCGGAAGCCGATTGCGAGGGTGCGTCGAGCCGGAGCTCGGAACCCGAACGAAGGCGCGTCGAGCTGGTGCTCGGAAACCAATTGCGCTTCGGCGAAATGAAACCCTTAGTGTCGCTGTGCGTTCACCGTAGGTGAAAACATTTGCCTAACGATTTTATTACGTGATTTGAATACAAAGTGGGCGTTGCTGACGGAATGCACTTATGAGACTACGGAAAGTAACGCTTCAGGTGCTCCGCATGCCAAGCATGCTTCAGTTCCTCGCCTTCCAAGGTAGCGAGTTGGTAGGAGCCGGGACGGCCGGAACTGGTTACGATGTATGGTCCTTCCCACTTGTTGCCCAGCTTCGTCGGGGCGGCCAACGCGCGAAGGACGAGGTGCCCTGGCTGGAACTCATTGCGCTTGACTTTGGGATCGTACCAAGCACTCGTCTCCTTTTGATACTGGGAGAGATTGGCCATGGCTCGGAGCCTCGTTTCCTCTGCCAGGTCAAGGGAAACAACACGCTCTTGATCAGCTTCAGGTGCTATGGCGCGTAGCGAGCCGGCTCGAAGCTCTGTTGGGGTCATCGCTTCGTCGCCGAAGAGGAGGCGGAACGGGGTGAATCCGGTAGCTCGGGAAGGGGTGGTCCGTATGGACCACAAGATCTTCGGTAGTTCTTTAGGCCACAAGCCTTTGGCTAGTCCCACGATGCGCTTGTTGAGGCCCGAGAGTATGTGCCCATTGGCTCGCTCCACAGCTCCATTAGACTGAGGATGCCGCACTGCGGTGAAACAGAGCTGGACTCCTAATTCGTCGCAGAATGCCCGGAAGGCCCCAGCGTCGAATTGCGTTCCGTTGTCCAATGTGAGCTGTCTGGGTACTCCGAAACGACACACGATATTCTGCCAGAAGAATTTCTGGATGCTCCGGGATGTGATGGAAGTCAGTGGCTCAGCTTCGACCCATTTAGAGAAGTACTCGACGGCGACGACCGCGAAGCACAAATTGCCTTTCGCTCTAGGAAATGGCCCAATGAGGTCCATCCCCCATCGAGCCAACGGCCATACCGGGGGGATGGGCCGTAGGCTGACCGGGGGGCGGTGGCTCCGCCGCCCCATCCACTGGCACCCTTGGCAGGTGCGGACGAGACCTTCGGCGTCTGCAACAATCGTGGGCCAGTATACGCCTTGTCGGAGAGCTTTGCCGGCGAGGGCCCGTGGGGCCAGGTGGCTTCCACATAGCCCCTCATGGATTTCTCAGAGCATGGTCACTCCGTCCAAGTGAGAGATGCAACGGAGTAGCGGAGAACATACTCCCGACTTGTATAGGACGCCATCGATGACCTGGAAGGACCTGGCGTGGAGCTGGAGGCGAACTTGGTCCGGACTAGGATGATCATCTTCGCTGCCCACGAGTGTGCGCAGGATGGGCTCCCGCCAATTGTCGCCAACCGTACACAAGACCGGAGCTGGCCAGGGCGACGGCGGGGGCTCGGACGATGCAGAGGTGGATGCCTCGCCGCGCGAGGGCGCCGAAGGTTGGAAAATTTCCTCGAAGAAGGCGCTCGAGGGCAGCGCTTGGGCTCCTGCTCCGGCTTTGGCGAGGGCATCGGCTTGGCTGTTTTCACCACGCGGGATGTTTTGAACGGATATGCCCTTGAAGGAAGCTTCGAGTCTGCGGATGGCGTCGAGGTAGGAAGCGAGGTCTGGGTGCCTAGCCTGGTAACTCTTGTCGATATGTCCGGCGACTATTTGGGAATCGGTCTTGATGACGACACGTGCCGCTCCGAGCGCGTGCACCTTGCGGAGACCCAAAAGGACTCCTTCGTACTCGGCGATGTTGTTGGTAGCCTTGAAGTTCAGCCGAGCGGAATACAGGGCCTATTGGCCAGAGGGGGAGATGATAACTGCTCCGGCCCCAGCCCCCGAGGCCTGGTAAGCACCGTCCGAATAGACGGTCCAGATTCCCTCGCTTGCTTCGGCGCCGGCGCGATCAGAGGCCATCGTCCACTCCGCGACGAAGTCGGTGAGGATTTGGGACTTGATGGCAGTTCGGGCGACGAAGGAGATCCCAAATGGGGCTAACTCCACCGCCCACTTCCCGATGCGGCCGGTGGCATCCTTGTTTCGAAACATGTCGCCTAGTGGGTAGGCAGTCGGGATGATGACATCATGAGCCAGGAAGTAGTGCCGGAGCTTCTGGGATGCCATGACGAGGGCGTAGGCCACCTTCTCGAGCTCGGAGTACCGAGCCTTAGCTCTGGTGATGGCTTCGGAAACGAAGTAGACGGGGCGTTGAATCAACTTCCCGTCGAGTTTTTCCTCTTGGACTAGAGCCGCGCTTGCCGCGCTGCCGGAGGCAGCGAGGTAGACCAATAAGGGACTGTCTGCCCAGGGTGTGGCGAGGGCCATGAGACCGGATAGATATTCCTTGATCTGTTCGAAGCAGTCCTGACATTCGGTGGTCCACTCAAAATGCTTAGAACCTCGAAGCGCCTTGAATATGGGCAAGCTTCGTTCCGCTGATCTTGCCAAAAATCGGCCGAGGGCTGCCAACCGCCCGGCCAGCTTCTGCGCTTGCTTCAAGTTCTGAGGGGGGGGGACATGTTCTGCAATGCATTAACTTGTGTCGGGCTGGCTTCGATGCCTCGGCTGGAAACCAGATACCCGAGCAGCTTCCCTGCACGTGCTTCGAAGACACATTTCTCTAGGTTGAGTCAGATTCCACACCGCCGAAGGCTGTCAAAAGTCTCAGTTATGTCCGAGCCGTGACGGTTCTTGGTGGTACTTTTGGTGACGATGTCGTCCATGTATGCTTCCACGTTACGCCCCATCTGATGACCCAAAGCTTTGGAAATCAATCTTGAAAAGGTAGCCCCGGCATTGCGGAGGCCGAAGGGCATCCGGACGTAACAGAACACTCCCGCGGGGGTGACGAAGCTTGTTTTGACTTGGTCTTCGGGTTTTAACCAGATCTGGTGATAGCCGGAATAAGCATCGAGAAAACTGAGGAGCTCTGCTCCGGCTGTAGAATCGACTAGCTGATCAATGCGGGGCATGGGGTAGGGGTCACGGGGGCAAGCTTTATTCAGAGAAGTAAAGTCGATACACATGCGCCACTTTCCAGATGTTTTCTTCTGGACAAACAATGGGTTGGACAACCACTCAGTATGACCCACTTCTCGGATGACCCCCGCTCGAAGCAACTTCTCTGTCTCAGCCTTGGCGAGCTCGGCCCGTTCGAAGGAAAGCTTCTGGAGCCCCTGGCGGACCGGCCGAGCCTTCGGGTCGACCGCCAATGAGTGCTCAATGATCGAGCGGTTGACGCCGGTAAGGTCTTCATCGGACCATGCGAAGATGTCGAGGTTGCCGCGGATGATGCCTTCGAGCTGCGCCGACACCTCCGGCTCCAGACCCCCTCCGAACTTGATCGGGTACTCCTTCCCTTCTTGGGTTAAGATCTTTGTAATGACCTCCCCCTCTGGGAGAGGTTTTGCTGGGTGGCCCTTCTGCTTGGGGTCCCCGCCTTCGGGGAGGCTGGCTCCTTCGGCGCCTTCACGGACGCTGTGAATCTGCCGTGGCTCCAATGGCGCCGAGTGACCGTACTCGACCCTGCGGGCTGCAGCCTGGTCACCCAGGATTGACAACACCCCTCCTGGAGTTGGCATCTTGAGGCATAGGTAGTTGTGGTGCGCGATGGCTCCAAAGCGATTGAGCATCCCCCTTCCGAAGATGGCGTTGTAGGCGTACGGAGCATCGACTACGTCGAACAGGATCTCCTTGCAGCGCCAAAGGGGGGAGTCACTGAAGGTCACCTCCAGCGTGACCTGGCCCAGGGCATCGAGCGGGGGGCCTGCGAAGCCTTGGAGCAGACGTGAAGCCGGCAGTAGGTGCATGCGTGACAGGCACAACTGATCGAAGGCCTGCACGAAGATGATGTCAGTGGAACTACCTCCGTCAACCAGGATACGACGCACCTCAACTCCGGCGATGTCTGCTGAGATAACGAGGGGGTCGTCGTGCGGGAACTTGACTCCGGAGGCATCTTCAGCGATGAAGGAGATGGGAACGTGGGACCATTCAGGGAGGGCCGAGGGGCCGGACGTGCCGATATGCCCGACCTCCCGAACGTAGTCCCGCCGCTATCGCTTGGACAGGGCCCCCAGGGCTCCCCCTCCGAATATGGGGAGGACCACTCGCTTCCCCCGATCCGGCGCATCCTCGAGCTTGGGGGCCAAGTCCCTGCCGAACTCCGGGGCCAGGCCCATGACTTCCGGCTCGTCGTGGTGCCCGACCATTTGGACCGCTTCTGGGCGGGGGGTAGGGATCCCCCTATCGGTGGAACCACGGCCGGCGTTGCACTCGAGGTAGTCGCTTCGGAGGGCGAGTATGGTCTGGCAGGAGTCAGTGTCGTGGCTCCGGTTTTCACCGTGGACGCTGCAATAGAAGGTGGCTCCTCTGGGGAGCGCCCGAGACGGAGCCTTGGCCCCAGTGGAGTGGCCTTTGCCGGGCGTGTGCAGGTGCTTAGCGGGGGCTCGAGGGGTAATACTGAGAACCTCACCCCGCAGATGCTTCCGGCCCCGTCGGGAGTCCCGGTGGACGGAGTCCTGCCGACTGGAATCTTGGCGGCGGAAGTCGGGAGTGGGGTGGATTCCCCGGTTGAGGTCCGGCGGGGCTTCGTACGCCCTAGCGCTCGAGGCCCGGACGAGGACTATCATTGCCTGCCGGCGCATTTGACCCTCTTCGGACCGAGCATATTCCACGAAATACGTCATAAGCTGCGCCACCAAGGTGATAGGTTTTCCGTGGAGCTTGTCGAGGAGGCCTAGGTGGGTGATGCCTTCCCGGGCAGCGTCGATGACCGAGGAAGCCGAGAGCCCCTTGATCTGGGCCTTGGTGTGTGCGAAGCGCTGGGAGTGCTGCTGCAAAGTCTCTCCGGGCTGCTGCTTTACTTGGAAGAGGCTCCCGGTGGACATTGGGGCCACGAAGGTCCCTTGGAAATTGTTGATGAATTTTTTCCTCAGCTGGTCCCAGGTATGGATGGTCCCAGGTCGGAGCGACCAGAACCATCGGAGCGCGATCCCTTCGAGCGCCAGGGGAAAGCATTTAGCCATGGTGTCTCTGCTTCCTCCGGATGCTTCTATCGCTAGAGCATACGAGCGGGAGAACTCCCCGGGGTCGGAATCCCCAGAGTACTTGGGAAGCTTGGCGGCGCGAAACTTGGAACCGAAGCGCACCCTCTGGAGGTCCGGGTGCAGGGGGGACTCCTCGTCGTAGGATCTTCGTCATCGCTCAGTGCCACGGCCACAGCTTTCGCGGCGCGGAGGGGCTCTGGAGGGCGGAGCGACGCCTCCTAGTGCCTCAGAGCCAGTTCTGCCTTCAACCGAGCGTTCTCGGCGGCCAGGGTGTCAGCTTGGCTCCCACTTCCTCCTGAAGCGGTATCGGGGTCTCGCGAGCGGAGGTAGTCGGTCCGAAGGGACACCACCGGGGGTCCGCTCGGAAGACGCCGCTCCGGCGGCCCCTCCGGCAATCCTGCCAGGTTGACGGAGGCTGGCTCAGGTACGCCAACAGGGCCCCAGGCCTCGGGCGTCCCTTCTGGCACCTGGGTTGGTTCCAGGGAGGGCGCCCCAACGGGCGCAACAGCGGGGGCCGGAGGACTTGGGTAGGGGACCGGAGCAGGCTCGATCCCGGTGGTGCGGGCCAACCGGCGCAGGGGAACCGTGCTCGCCCCCTTCCGACCCGACATGCTTTGGTGAGTGGATGCAGAGGACGCTAGCTTCTTGAACTAAGATCCCCACGGACGGCGCCAACTGTTGGAACAACGGATCGGACTAGCAGGTTTTTGTGGAAATGTAGGGACGTAGTGTATTCAGTGCTCCTGGAGCGTGTGTCGTTACAACTGTAGTTGGGCGGTATTTATAGGGCGCCCCGTCCAGAGGACCGAACGCCTCTGGACCACCAACCGCTACATGGCCAGGCGCCGGTTGGTAGTACAGACAAAACGGACTATACGTAGTATAGACAAGAAGATTCGACTCTGACAGCGTATCAGCCATGTCGGGCGCTGCCTGTGCCGCCCGACACGGCTCAGAGGATCGTGATCCTGTCTCCCCGTATACTTGTCCTTCCTTTTCTCGCCAACACTCCCTCCAGATTCATTGCCGGGGGCCGAGGGATGGCCTTCGGCAATCCTCTCCTGGAGGGTGGCCTCCGGTATCCTTCTCCCGGAGGGTGGGCTCCGGCATCCTTCTCCAGGAGGGTGGCCTCCAGCATCCTTCTCCCGGAGGGTGGCCTCCGGCATCCTCTCCTGGAGGGTGGCCTCCGGCATCCTTCTCCCGGAGGGTGGCCTCCGGCATCCTCTCCCGGAGGGTGGCCTCGAGCATCCTTCTCCCGGAGGGTGGGCTCCGGCATCCTCTCCCGGAGGGTGGGCTCCGGCATCCTTCTCCCGGAGGGTGGCCTCCGGCATCCTCTCCCAGAGGGTGGCCTCCGGCATCCTCTTCCGGAGGGTGGCCTCCGGCATCTTCTCCCGGAGGGTGGCCTCCGGCATCCTTCTCCCAGAGGGTGGCCTCCGGCTTTGTCACCCGCAGGCCCTGGCCCCTCCGGCGCCAGGCTTCAGACCCCCCTGGTTGTGGGCTCCCTTCATCCATTGGGATTATCTCCCCCAACAGATATCATCTGTTGCACTGATCATGCCATGTGTCTTAGACAATATGTCTTTTGCTCTACTTGTTAGATGTTGTAATTGCAGTCAATCATATCTGAGAAGCATGCTTTCTACACTCCACATGCACCCCAGTTGCATTCATTACATATTTTGAGGGGGAGTTGCATTTCAGGGGGAGTCTGTGTCTCTTTTGAGTGCTTGATGAGTTCACTTGTCAAAAAGGGGGAGAAATTTTGAGATAAGAGTTCAAGGGGGAGTTTTTGGCTTTCTCTGGGATTTGTTTCTTACTCTTTTGATATCCTTGTTGTTGTTTCTGAGATCGCAATCATTTTTATCTTTTACCTTTGGTTAACCATAATGACCGTTTCTTGCGTTTGTTCGGCTTTTGGTCATTAGGGTTAAACTTTTACTTCATTTTCTTCTTTGGTTTTCTTGTGTTTTGTTTTCGTGTTTCCACTGTTGCTTGCAGATTTTGAAGAGCTGAAGAAGTGAAGTGTTGACAATGCACTCATCAAGGGGGAGATTGAGGAGCCATGCTGAATAGCGTGGGCCTCATGGCTCTAGAGGTGATGAGTCATTGTCAATGATAGTCAAAGAGGACAGAAGAAGAAAGGAGATCTGCTGTTTAATGGGCCGCGTGTGACTCAGGTACACGGGCAGCAAGTGACTGTCGGGCAGAGGAGGCTGCGAAGTCGGGCTGGCCCAATCCGGGTACATGGGCTAGAAGCAGCAGAAGACCCACTGGGCTGTTGACTAGGATTGACTCAGGTACACGGGCGGTGAGTGATTGCCGGGCTGAGAGAGCTGCAGAATCAGGCCGGCCCAATCCGGGTACCTGGTGCAAAGTCGGTGGAGGCTTTGTCAGTTTCGGCGCAAAACTGACAACCGTTGATCTTGTATCGGACTGTCCAGAAGAGAAGCCGTAGTCGCTATGAAAGCTTTGCTTCCGGATAAGTCATCTGTATTTCTAGGCCCACAGTCAGTCAGTCGAGTCTGTAAAATATCCTAAGGGCAGTTGACTCTTTTCCTTTATTTCATCGTCTCTAAAAAACCCTATGGGGCTGGTGGAATATTCCTAGTGTTGGGCAGCCTATAAATAGGGCCCCAATCCCTAGGGTTAGGACACCCCTTCTAGAATTCACTTTTCAATCTATTGGGTCATTTTGTGTTTCATGTGTTTGTCTCTCTCTCTCCTAATTGTGCACCGCCAGGCACTCTGTTCATGGTTTTCTTGTCTTGCATTTATTCGGTTGTTCTTGATGCAGTGAAGTTTCTATTCTCATTTTAGGTGCAGCAAATCTGCAACGATTTAATGGCTTCATCTCACGCGCACAACAAGCTTATTCATGAATTTTAGTGCTTCTGTTGCTCCTGTTCTTCACGGAAGTAGTACTAGTTCTTGCGTGCTGCAAGTAGTACCTACTCACTGTAGCAATAGTACACTAGTACTAGCTTTGCTTTTTCTGAGCAGCTTTTTGATCGAAGTAGAAAGGGCTGAAAACCTTTTCTGGCTGTTCTCTGGCGAAGGCTCCCTCTCTGTTCGAAGCCCCTCAGCCCCGTGAGGTAGGCTTCGAGCCGACATCTTCGAGGGCTTCGAAGTACATTTTTGTGCTGCCTGTCAGCTTTACCTACATCGACGGTCTTTGCGAGGGTACACTTCGTTGTTTGGATACTTCGGTTATTCTTGCGAAGCTTACTTTGACAGGCTTCGAACTTAGCTCCGAAGTACGTCTCTCTGGTATACTTTGTTCGACGTGTTCCTTCTTGCTGTCGTGTTCGAAGGTTATAGTGTGTAGGTTCGGAGCTAGTCTTTCGAAGTTAACCCTCGAAGCGAAGGTCTCAGCTTCGGTTGTCATATATTGACCAACCTAGCTTCGAAGGTTGAGTGTAGGGTTCGACTTCTTCTTGTTGCCGTGTGTTTGGCTTCGCTTATCGTTTGCCCTTCTGTTCGAAGTCTAGGCTTCGAAGTATACTGTTCGAAGCAAGCTTCGATACACACATATTTCACTACGAAGCATACTTCGTACTCTGTCATACATGAACTAGGCTAGCTCAAACCAACCTTCAGCACGTCAACCTCAACCTTCGCTCAACTTCAACAATCTTCGACCACCGAAGCATGCCTCGACCTCCGAAGTAGGCCTCGACTTGTGAAGCAGGCTTCGACCAGCGAAGCAGGCTTCGACAAGTCTCGAACAGGAGACAGATTTGAACAGTAACTTCTCATCTCACTTTAGCTTTACTTAGATCATCCATTGAGAAGTTTAACTTGCCTTGACTTGGATATTCTGTTTATCTGCCTGTTAGCACTGCTTTAGTGTTTCACTGATTTTATCATCAGTTGCTTCTAGGCTAGATACCTTTAGACTTAGGCAATCTGTTCATACTGTACTACTAAGTCTTTTGAGGTGCGTTGGGTGATGGGAGCAGGCCATTGATTCGAAAGAATTTTTAGGTGCCCATTCACCCCCCTCTGGTCGCTACTTTCGGTCCTACAAAGAAGTTTACTTAGATCATCCATTGAGAAGTTTAACTTGCCTTGACTTGGATATTATGTTTATCTGCCTATTAGCACTGCTTTATTGTTTCACTGATTTTATCATCAGTTGCTTCTAGGCTAGATACCTTTAGACTTAGGCAATCTGTTCATACTGTACTACTTAGTCTTTTGAGGTGCGTTGGGTGTTGGGAGCAGGCCATTGATTCGAAAGAATTTTTAGGCGCCCATTCAACCCCCCTCTGGTCGCTACTTTTGGTCCTACAAAGAGGTGGGGTGAGAGCTCGAGTACGTCCCATACCCGGTTGGATCACTCCCAAGACCCCACCAGCTCCAGCCGTCGAGTGTATTCGGCCGGAGTGGGGGCTCCGAGGATCCTCTCCGCCATGCAGGCCACCTTCTCAGGCGTCCTGGCGACGAGCGACCATGCATTCGAGGGTCAGGGTCGGGCACTGTCCGAGCACAGCAGAAGGAAGCGAAGCCAAAAAGTACGGATGCTTACCAAGCTGGCGGGAGAGCTCCGTCGAGGTCGAGTCGTCCTGGCTGCTCCGAAGTGACGCCGGCCACTCCTCCTTCAGCGGCGGGATTTCGAGGGCCACGAACTCCTCCGTCAGGTCCCGCATGCTCATCCGGCGGGCGGCGATTTGAAGGAGCTGGATCCTCGCGGAGACCGAGCCGGCGCTGCCTCGACGCGCGCCTCCCTCCGGAACCAGATATGGCGCGGAGGCCCGACGAGCCTAGAGTTGAGCCCCACGTGGACGTAGAACCAACGGTTCACCCACTTGGAGTACCACCTCTCGTTGATGACCTTCGCCGGGAAGGAATCCGCGTACCTCCTCTGGAGCTGGAAGTTGATGCTCCCGAAGGCTAGTATCTGGCCCCTTTCTTCTTTGGTTGGCAGAGGGCTTCGTGCATTTGCGTGAAGACCTTCGCTCTCCCTTCGCAGCCATCGGCGCGCATGGCCCATTCGAAGATGGCAAGCTGGGCCATGGCATTCGGGGACAGCTGCGGGAGCTCCAAGTGAAAGGTGTCCAGCACTCCGGCGAGGAGCTCTGAAGCGGGGAACCCAAGCCCCGCATCGAAGAAGGCCTCGAAGACGACGAGCTCCCCCTCTCGCGGCAGTGGGACCGATTCCCAGCCTAGCCTCCTCGCTAGCGACTCGGGGCCAAGGCGGCCCCTAGTCGCTTGCTCGATGGACGCTTCGGTGCACGCCGACGGCCCAAGTTCTAGGGTCTGCTCCCGAAACCGCTCCAAAGCAGGACGGAGCTCTCGCGGGTCACGTGCCTCAGCCGGACCAGCGGCAGTCACCGCTGCTTTCGCTGCCGCTGCCATCTGGTGCTGCAAGAAGCGGGGATCTACCGCCGCGACGGGAGCTCTCTTCTCCACCATGGCGAGAGGAAACAGAGAGAAAGCAAGGGCTCAAAGAACAGGTGCTTGCTATCAAGAATGAAGCGAGAAAGCTGGACAAGTGGGCAGGGAGGGGGCCTGGCCGGTGCAGCAGGGGCTATTTAAGAGTGACGATCGCCGCCGGTCCACCTTCCGCCCGCTCAGTGCGCGCAATGGTCGCGTGGCATTCACATTTAAGACCCAACCGGTGCCTCGGGTGCACCAGTCCCTGACGGTCCGCCTCCCCGATGCCGCCTGCATGCGCGCCGCATTAACTGCGCCGAGTAACGCTCTATCTCACCTCCTCGGGCACCTGAACCTGGCGGTCAAAGGCGTGTGGGCGCCCGCACTACCGGTCAAACTTCTTCCTTCGAAGGGGGGAGAAGCGATTAACTCGCCGAGAGTGCTCCGGACTTAGCTCCTGGCCTCCGGATTCTTGGACACCCTGCTGTTTCCGAAACATGATCGGACGGGGCCGCCCCGCAGCAGAATTCAGCATCTATATGTAAGTCGTTTACTTGTAAAGATTATCGAGATTATCATGTGCGCTTCCACCCTCTCTTACGCAGGGCTCCCGAGGAGGAAAGAAGTGAGGGGCTACTGTTGGGGGAGATAATCCCGATGACAGAAGGGGAACGAGAAGGTCAGTACGGCTTTGAAGGAAGACCATCACTAGAAGACCCGAAGCCCTATGCCGGAGGTACATGGACCTCCGAGCGAGGGAGCCGGAGGCTTCTGGAGGTTCCAAGGCCTGCCGGAGGGGCCCTCGGAGGAGGAGTGATCAGACAGGTGCCGGGAGCCACCCTTCGGGTCGAGGACGCCGGAGGCCACCCTTTAGGTCGAAGATGCCGGAGGCCACCCTTCATGTCAAGCTGAGGATCTAGAGGGAGGCCGGGCGATAAGAAGACCAGCCAAGTCCGTGGGGGGACAAGGTCGTGATCGCCTGCACCGTGTCGGGCGGCCTTTGCAGCGCCCGACACGGCCGATACGCCGTCAGGATCGAATCTTCTTGTCTGTACTACGTGGAGTCTGTTTTGTCTGTACTACCGGCCAGTGTCAGGCCATGTCTGTACTACCGGCCAGTGTCAGGACAAATAGCGGTTGGCGGTTCAGAGGTGCCTGGCCCCTCAGGGAGGCTCACTCTATAAATACCCCTCAACCACAGTTGTAATGTACACACGATCCAAGAATACAGAGCACACTGCATTCCATTACTCTCAAAACCTGCTGGTTCGATCCGTCGTCCCAACACATACCTCTGTCCAGACTTTGAGGAAGGATTTCGGGGTACCCCAGAAACTCGTACATCTAAAGGTATTCGTCGAGGTCATCCCCCGAAGTTTGTGCCTATTGGCATAAAAGATTACGCTAACATGTTCTCTAAGATTAAGAACTAACAAACAAAGAGTTTGTGAAGCGGACTATCTCAAGCCTCCATATTGGATAATAGCTCGAAGTAGTTCGAAGTTGTGTATTGAATGTATGAATATTTGATGCCTATTACAGGATGAGAATGGGGGTATTTGTTGGAACGACGGATCGGACTAGCAGGTTTTCTTGGTGGAAATGAGAGTAATGTATTCAATGCTCCTTGAGCCCGTGCCTTACAACTACAGTTGAGGGGTATTTATAAGGCGCCCCGTCCAGAGGGCCAAGCGCCTCTGGACCGCCAACGGATACACGGTCAACCGCCGGTCGACAGTACAGACAAAATGGACTATACATAGTACAGACAGGAAGATTCGACTCTGGCAACGTATCAACCGTGTCGGGCGCTGCCTACGCCGCCCGACACGGTTCACAGGATCGCGATCCTGTCCCCCCGTGTACTTGTCCAGTCCTTTTCCCGCCAACACTCCCCTTGGGCTCGCTTCTACAGGCCGGAGGAAGACCTCCGTCAATTCTCCCCATAGGGCGGCCTCCGGCATCCTCCTCCCGGAGGGTGGCCTCCGGCATCCTTCTGCCGAAGGGTGGCCTCCGGCGTCCTTCTGCCGGAGGGCGGCCTCTTGCGTACTTGCTTCAGACCCCCTGTTTGTGGCCCCCCCTTCAGCCATCGGGATTATCTCCCCCAACAGTAGCCCCTCGCTTCTTTCCTCTCGGGAGCCCTGCATTAAGAGAGGGTGGAAGCACACATGATAATTCCGATAACTTTCATAAGGGCGTAACTTACATTGAGGTGTCGAGTCTGGCCGCAACGCAGCCCTCTTCGACAGGCGCGGAGGAGCTCCGAAGTATGGAGGCGCGACTGGGCCCAGAGGCTAAGGACCGCTCTGAATCCTCTCTCCGACGGGTCGAGAGGAGTTTTATCGGGCTCGCGGGATGCACGCGCGCCTTGACCGGGGGCCTCTGGCCCCGAGGAGGTGGCCCGGCGCCGCCGGGAGTAGTTAATGCGCGCGCAAGAGGCCTCGGGGAGGTGAACTGTCAAGGAGCCAACGTGCTCTGATGCGCCGGTTGGCCTTAAATGCGGTGCCATGCAATCGCCGCGTTCACACGCCGATCGACTCGGAAGAGGAACCGACGGCCTTGCGCTTAAATACAGCCCGCCGAGCGGCCTCCTCCCCCTTCTTCATCTTGTTGCGCTTATTCTAGTCACTTCAACCACCATCTGTCTCGCTTCCAGAGCTCTAGGCCCCCTCCTCCCCTCGCTTCCTTGAACAATGGTGAGGAGCGCCATCCCGACAATGGCAATGGATCCACGCTTCTTGCAACGCCAAATGGCGGCGGCGGCGGCGACAGCGACGGATTCGTCGGAGGCACGCGGCGCGCGCGAGCGCTGCCCCGCCTCAGAGCGATTTCGGGAGCAGACCCTGGAGCTCGGGCCGTCCGCGTGCACAGAGGCATCGATCGAGCAGGCAACTAGGGCCCGCCTGAGCCCTGAGACGCCGGCGAGGAAGCCTGGTCGAGAGACAGCCCCGCAGCCGCGAGAAGGCGAGGTCGTCGTTTTTGAAGCTTTCTTCGACGCGGGGCTGGGGTTCCCCACTTCGGAGCTCCTTGCCGAAGTGCTGGACACGTTTCACCTGGAGCTCCCGCAGTTATCCCCCAACACCGTGGCCCGCCTCGCCATTTTTGAGTGGGCCATGCGCGCCGAAGGCTGCGAAGGGAGGGCGGAAGTCTTCGCAGAGATGCACGAAGCCCTCTGCCAGCTGAAGAAGAAAGGAGGCCAAATACTGGCCTTCAGGAGCATCAACTTCCAGCTCCGAAGGAAGTACACAGACTCCTTCCCGGCGAATGCCACCAACGAAAGGTGGTACTCGAAGTGGGTGAACCGGTGGTTCTACGTCCGCGTGGGGCTCAGCTTCGGCCTCGCCGGAATCCCGCGCCATATTTGGTTCCGGAGAGAAGCGCGCATCGAGACCAACGCCGGGTCGGTTTCTGCGAGGGTCCAGCTTCTTCAGATCGTCGCCCGCCGAATGAGTATGCGGGACTTGGCGGAGGAGTTCATGGCCCTCCAGATCCCTCCGCTGAAGGAGGAGTGGCCGGCGTCGCTTCGGAGCAGCCGAGACGAGTCGATGCCAGCGGAGCTCTCCCGCCGCCTTGGTGAGTGTCCGCTTCCGTCATTTTTGTTCCTGTCTTTCGTGTTCGAAGGGTGCTCCGGTCTTGATGGTCGAATGCAGGATCGCTCGTCGCCCGAACCCCCGAGGAGGTAGCCCGCTTGACGGAAAGGATTCTCGGAGTCCCTACCGCGGCCGAGCGGACCCGTCGAATGGAGTTGGTGGGCTCTTGGGAGCGCTCCAACAGGGTGTGGAGGGCGCTCGAGCTCTCGCCCCCGCCCCTTCCTGAAGGCGAGGTCCTTCGGGACGTTTTGAAGAGAAAGGCAAACGACGTCGATGGCGGCCTCTCTTCACGCCGCCCCAAAAAGAAGAAGATAGTGAAGGGGCCAAGGCAGCTGTCTCTGGGACGCTCTTCCGCCTCCCACTCCGAGTGCGGGGGCTCCAGTGACAGAGCCCAGTCGGAGTCGGGAGACCCCTTGACGATTCCGGACCCGACCCCGTCGGTTCGACCGGGCGCCAGAAGGAGCGAAGATGCTCCCCCTCGCCCGGGTCCGACGGAGCCTGCACCCGGGGCTAGGCAGGAGGCGCATGTCATCGGAACGACGCCGGGCCCCGAGACCGCTCCCTCGCGCGGACCGGTTTCGGAGGGGGGCTCCGTCAGCTCCCACGAGAGTAGGGCTACGGACAGCTTGGACCGCGGGGGCCTGGTCGACCCACACAGCGGCGTCGAGAGGAGCGCCGACATAGAAGCTGAGCTTGCCGCGGCGGCGGCGAGCTCCCCGGTGAATTCCATCGATATTCTCTTCTACCGCTCGAGCCCGTCGGAGCCCATCTAGCCTCCGGAGTGCCCTACCGACGCTGCGGACGAAGGTACAACAGCTTATCCATACTTCCCCAAATGTTAGGGCCTTCTCGACCTTAGCTCCCACTCGCCTGCGCAGGCACATCAGCCCGGGGCGTCGAACCAGTCGCCCCGTTCCCCGAAGACGCTCCGGACGCGAGGTCCGGAGCCCCTGTCGACGCGAGGGGGGCCCCGGATCAGCAGGGCGAGCTTGAGTCCAGAAACTCTGAAAGGGCCCCTTCGGAGGCTGTCGAAGACGCTGAGGTCCGGCCTCAGCCCCCTACTGATCGTCGAGGCGCGCGCGGCATCGTGCCCCTCCTGCGCCCCTTTTTTGGCGGACGGCGAGGACTTCACGTCCAGGGTGGCCCTGGTCCATGATTATTATCTGCGGCTGCGCGAGGCCCTGGTAATAGACGAACTAGGGCTATCAGACGGCCTGGACCTCGGGAGGGCCATCGAGACAGCAGCGGGCCAAGTACCTTCTTTGAGTATATTCGATATATCCTTAGCTCCTCTTCTGACCATCTTCTTCGCACGCAGGTGGTTGCATTGGCGCAGGGGCAGCTGCTTGCTCTGCTCTCCGAACGCAAACGCCACGAGGCGGACGCCGTGGAACTCGCGGCCCGGGTGGCTACTGCGGAGAGGTTGGCTCGCGAACGGTCATCGGAGGTCGAGGCCCTCCAGCTTCGGGCATCAAGGGTCGAAGCGCTCGAGGCCCGAGTGGTGGAGATGGACTCCCTCAAGGCCCGCGTCGCGGAGTTGGAGGGGCTCCGTGCTCGGGCCACCCGAGCTGACGAGTTGGAAGCGGAGATTGACGTCCTCCGAGCCCGAGCTGCCGAAGCGGAGGGGCTTCGATCTCGGGCTGCGGAAGCGGAGCGGCTCGAAGGGGAGGTGTCTCAGCTCCGGACCCAAGCCTCGGAGGCGGCAGCTAAGGTCGAGGTGGACCTGAATGACCGGAACGGGGAGGTGACCGAGGCGCTTGCCGAGGCCGGGAAGACGGCGGCTGACGCCGCAGAGTTCCTCCGGAAGGTGCTGGCGCACTACGGCACTGGCTGCGGCACGTTCGACATCGCCCGGGAGCCCCTGGTCCGTCGGGTGAAGTTCATCCAGGCCGCCATCCGGCAAATACACCTTACCATGGCGTAGTACGGCGAGGTGTCTGCTCGGGTGGCCGCTTACGGGATCCTTCGGCATCTCGAGGCATCCGGGCTTCCGCTTCCTTCATCTTCGAGCCCGCATCTGGTCGCCTTCATGGGGGATCACCTCCGGATGCCGAGCCCCGCGCTGAACCAGTCCTGGAGGGTGCTCAAGGCGGTCTGGCAGACCGAGGGTCCTGAAGCGATCAAGGCTTGGCTGGAGGAGGCGCTCCGCGCACGTGGTCCTCCAGCTCCCTCGAAGCCTTCGGCCTCGGCCCGTTCGCTGGACCCGAAGGTGTAGCCTCCTCAAAGTCTATCGCTGTCTTAGCCTGTAATAGCTTAGGAAACTTAATAATATATTAATAAAGAATACCTTCTGGGGCTCACTCAGGGTGTCCGTGTTTGCGACTGTGACGTCGAAGTGCTTGATTTTGACGACGCCCTTCGACATCGATGGGCTATCTTCGAGGCTCTGAGAGCGAACCGGCCTGCGCGCTTCATTCTTCCCCGTAGTAGTGACGGGCGCGCGGATCCCGACGTCCTCCGAGGGGTTCTGAACCATGTCAAGGAAGAGGAAAGAGGGCCCCGCTCTCTGTCTTCGTCTCCCGAAGCGGTTGATTGGTCTGATACGGAAGCCGACTGGGACGAAGCGCCCCCCGGGGGGGGCGATCTGCGCAGGTGGGCCCAACTTCAAGAAGACCAGAGGGCTTTTCGCGCCCAGAAGAAAGAGGAGGAGCGAAGGAAGAGGAAAGTGAGGTCCGCGCAAACCGCGCCCAGGCCTTCGACCGAGGCGCGCTCTGGCTCGGGTGGCCCCTCCGACCGAGGGGGCCTTCGGTTCTTGCTTGGCTTGGATGAGAACTTCTCTTGACTCTTCTCGTCTGTCTTTGATTTGTAATAAACATCGTACGCCCTCCGTGCTTCCAATATGTGCGGTTGAAGTCTTTCGTCTTGCTCCTTCCCTTCCCCCCTCCTTAGCGGGTAGTCGGTTTGCCGACTGGGCGCTAACCAGCTAGGAGGAAGATGCGGTGAATGCATCTCGGGTACGGGGCGGCACACTTCGGAGGGGATCCAGGAAATCCAAGTGCGAGGGTGCGTCGAGCCGGAGCCCGGAACACAATAGCGAGGGTGCGTCGAGCCGGAGCTCGGAAACCGAGAACTAGGGTGCGTCGAGCCGGAGCGCGGAACCCGGTAGTGAGGGTGTGTCGAGCCGAAGCTCGGAACCCGATAGCGGGGGTCCGTCGAGCCGGAGCTCGGAACCCAATAGCGAGGGTGCGTCGAGCCGGAGCTCGGAACCCGAGAGTGGGGGTGCATCGAGTCGGAGCTCGGAAACCGAGGGCGAGGGTGCGTCGAGCCGGAGCTCGGAACCCGAGAGCGGGGGTGCGTCGAGCCGGAGCTCGGAACCCGGGGGCGAGGGTGCGTTGAGTCGGAGCTCGGAACCCGAGGGCGAGGGTGCGTCGAGCCGGAGCTCGGAACCCGGGGGCGAGGGTGCGTCGAGCTGGAGCTCGGAACCCAAGGACGACGGTGCGTCGAGCCGGAGCTCGGAACCCGGGGGTGAGGGTGCGTCTAGCCGGAGCTCGGAACCCAAGGACGATGGTGCGTCGAGCCGGAGCTTGGAACCCGATAGCGAGGGTGCGTCGAGCCGGAGCTCGGAACCCGATTGCTTCGGTGAAGCGAAATTCTTAGAGCTGTTGCGCGTTTCGTTCTGGGCGAAAACACTTGTCTGGTGATTTTATTACGCAATTGGAATACAAAAGCAGGCGCTATCGGCTGCTTAGCGGAATACACTGACGATACTACGGAAAGTAGCGCTTCAGGTGCTCCGCGTGCCAAGCATGCTTCAGCTCCTCGCCTTCGAGGGTGGCGAGCCGGTAGGATCCCGGTCGCCCAGACCTTGTTATAATGTACGGTCCTTCCCATTTGTTGCCCAGCTTGGTGGGAGTTACCACCGCGCGAAGGACGAGGTGCCCCGGTTGGAACTCATTGCGCTTAAACTTGGGGTCGTACCATGCCTTGGTCTCCGTATGATACTGGGATAGATTGGCGATGGCACGGAGCCGCGTCTCTTCGGAAAGGTCGAGGGAGACGGTCCGCTCATCATTGGCCTCGGGTGCTGTGACGCGGAGCGAACCGCTCGAAGCTCCGTCAGGGTCATTGCTTCGTCGCCGAACAAGAGGCGGAATGGAGTGAAGCCGGTGGCCCGGGAAATGGTTGTCCGGATGGACCACAAGATCTTCGGCAGCTCGTCGGGCCATAACCCTTTGGCTAAGCCGACGATGCGTTTATTGAGGCCTGAGAGGTTGTGCCCATTAGCTTGCTCTACGGCTCCGTTAGACTGTGGATGCCGCACAACGGCGAAGCAGAGCTGGACTCCCAATTCATCGCAGAATGCCTGGAAGGTTCCAGCGTCGAACTGCATTCCGTTGTTCAATGTGAGCTGCCTTGGTACTCCGAAACGGCACACGATGTTCTGCCAGAAGAATCTCTGGACGCTTCGGGATGTGATGGAGGTCAATGGCTCCGCTTCGACCCACTTGGAGAAATATTCGACGGCGACAACGGCAAAGCGCAGGTTTCCTTTCGCTCTGGGGAGTGGCCCGATGAGGTCCATGCCCCAGCGGGCCAGAGGCCACACAGGGGGGATGGGTAGCAGGCTTGCTGGAGGTCGGTGACTGCGCCGCCCCATCCACTGACAACCCTGGCAGGTGCGGACGAGTTCTTCGGCGTCGGCAATGATAGTGGGCCAGTATACGCCTTGCCGGAGAGCCTTGCCTACGAGGGCCCGCAGTGCCAGGTGGCTCCCGCATAGTCCGCCGTGGATTTCTCGGAGCATGGCAACTCCGTCCGAATGTGAGATGCAGCGGAGTAACGGGGAGCATACTCCGGACTTGTATAGAATGCCATTGATAACCTCGAATGACCTCGCACGGAGCTGCAGGCGAGCTTGGCTTGGGCTAGGATGATCATCTTCGCTGCCCGTGAGCGTGCGCAGGATGGGCTCCCACCAGTCGGCATCGGTCGTACACAGGACTGGAGCTGGCCGGGGTGGCGGCGGGGGCTCATCCGAGGAGGCGGAGGTGGACGCCTCACTGCGAGGGGGCGCCGAAGGTTGGGTGATCTCCTCGAAAAAAGCCCCCGGCGGCAAGGCTTGAGCTCCTGCCCCGGCTTTGGCGAGGGCGTCAGCTTGGCCGTTTTCGCCTCGCGGGATGTTTTGGACGGATATACCCTTGAAGGTTGCCTCGAACTTGCGGATGGAGTCGATGTAGGAGGCAAGGTCTGGGTGCTTAGCCCGGAAACACTTGTCGATGTGCCCAGCGACTACTTGGGAATCGGTCTTGACGACCACACGCGCGGCTCCCAGCGCGTGCGCCTTGCGGAGTCCCAGGAGGACCCCTTCGTACTCGGCGATATTGTTTGTGGCCTTGAAGCTTAGCCGAGCATAATACAGGGCATGCTGGCCGGATGGGGAGACGATGACTGCTCCGGCCCCAGCCCCCGAGGCCTGGTAAGCACCGTCTGAAAAGACGGTCCAAACCTGCTCGCTTGCTTCGGCGCCTGCGGGCTCGCGGGCCATCGTCCACTCCGCGACGAAGTCGGCGAGGATTTGGGACTTGATGGCTGTCCGGGCGACGAAGGAGATCCCGAACGGGGCCAATTCCACCGCCCACTTTCTGATGCGGCCGGTGGCGTCCTTGTTCCGGAACATGTCGCCTAGCGGGTAGGCGGTCGGGATGACGACATCGTGAGCCAGGAAGTAGTGTCGGAGCTTCCGGGAGGCCATGACGAGGACGTAGGCCACCTTTTCGAGCTCGGAGTACTCCTCCTCTTGGACTAAAGCCGCACTCGCTGCAGTGCCGGAGGCGGCGAGGTAGACCAATAAAGGGCTGTCGGCCTGGGGTGTGGCGAGGGCCACGAGGCCGGAGAGATATTCTTTGATTTGCTGGAAACAGTCCTGGCACTCGGGGGTCCATTCGAAATGCTTGGAACCTCGGAGCGCCTTGAAGATGGGCAAACTTCGTTCTGCTGATTTTGCCAGAAAACGCCCGAGGGCCGCCAACCGCCCGGCCAGCTTTTGAGCTTGCTTCAGGTTCTGAGGGGGGGCCATGTTCTGCAGCGCCTGAACTTGCGTTGGACTGGCTTCGATGCCCCGGCTGGAAACGAGGTACCCAAGCAGCTTCCCTGCGCGTGCCCCGAAGACACATTTGTCCGGATTGAGCCGGATTCCGCATCGCCAGAGGCTGTCGAAGGTCTCAGCTATGTCTGAGCCGTGGTGGCTCTTGGTGGCGCTTTTGATGACGATGTCGTCCATGTATGCTTCCACATTGCGCCCTAACTGATGGCCCAGGGCCTTGGAGATTAGTCTTGAAAAGGTGGCCCCGACATTGCGAAGGCCGAAGGGCATCCGGAGGTAGCAGAATACTCCGGCTGGAGTGACAAAACTTGTTTTCACCTGGTCCTCGGGCCTTAGCCAGATCTGGTGGTATCCTGAATAAGCGTCGAGGAAACTGAGGAGCTCTGCTCCGGCTGTGGAGTCAACTAGTTGGTCAATGCGAAGCAGGGGGTAGGGGTCATGGGGGCAAGCATTATTCAGAGAAGTAAAGTCGATACACATGCGCCACTTGCCAGATGTTTTCTTCTGGACAAACACTGGGTTAGACAACCAGTCGGTATGACTCACTTCCCGGATGACCCCTGCTCGAAGCAGCTTCTCTGTCTCAGCCTTGGCGAGCTCAGCCCGCTCGGTGGAAAGTCTCCGGAGCCCCTGGCGAACCGGCCATGCCTTCGGGTCGACGGCCAGCGAGTGCTCGATGATCGAGCGGTCGACGCCGGTAATGTCTTCGTCGGACCATGCGAAGATGTCGAGGTTGCCGCAGATGATGGCTTCGAGCTGTGCTGACACCTCCGGTTCCAGGCCCCCTCCGAACTTGATCGGGTACTCCTTCCCTCCTTGGGTCAAGGTCTTGGTGATGACTTCCCCTTCCGGGAGAGGCTTGGCGGGGCGGCCCTTCTGCCCGGGGCTCCCGCTTCCGGTGAGGCCGACTCCTTCGGCGCCTTCGCGGACACTTTGAATTTGTCGCGGCTCCAACGGTGCTGAATGGCCGTATTCGACCCGACGGGCTACGGCTTGGTCACCAAGGACTGATAACACCCCCCAGGAGTCGGCATCTTGAGGCAGAGGTAGTTGTGGTGGGCGATGGCTCTGAAGCGATTGAGTATCCCCCTTCCGAAGATGGCGTTGTAGGCGTACGGAGCGTCGACTACGTCGAACAGGATCTCTTCGCGGCGCTGGAGGGGGGAGTCACCGAAGGTCACCTCCAGCAGGACTTGGCCCAGGGCATCGAGCGGGGGGCCTGCGAAGCCTTGGAGTGGGCGCGAAGCTGGCAGTAGGTGCTTGCGCAACAGGCACAGCTGATCGAAGGCCTGCACGAAGATGATATCAGCGGAACTCCCCCCGTCGACCAATATGCGACGCACCTCAGCTCCGGCGATGTCTAGTGAAATGACGAGGGGGTCGGCGTGCGGGAATTTGACTCCGAAGGCATCTTCAGCGGTGAAGGTGATGGGGACATGAGACCATTCCGGGAGGGTCGAGGGGCCGGACGTGCCGATATGCCCGACCTCTTGAACGTAGTCTCGGCGCTGCCGCTTGGAAAGAGCCCCCATGGCTCCCCCTCCGGATATGGGGAGGACCACTCGCTTCCCTCGGTCCGGGGCACCTTCAAGCTTGGGGGCCGGGACTCCGCCGAACTCCGAGACCGGGATCAAGGCTTCTGGCTCCTCGCGGCGCCCAACTACCTGGACCGCTTCTGGGCGAGGGGTAGGGACCCCCCTATTGGTGGAGCCGCGACCGGCGTTGCGCTCAAGGTAGTCGCTGCGAAGGGCGAGTATGGTCCGTCAGGAGTCGGTGTCGTGGCTCTGGTTCTCGCCGTGGACGCTGCAGTAAAAGGCTTCTCTAGAAAGCGCTCGGGGTGGAGGCTTGGTTCCGACAGGGCGGCTTCCACCGGGTGTGCGCAGGTGTGCTGAGGACTTCCCCTCGAAGGTGCTTTCGGCCCCGTCGAGAGTCCCGATGGACGGAATCCTGCCGACCGGGCTCCTGGCGGCGGAAGTCAGAAGCGTGGCGCGCGCCCCGGCTAGGGTCCGGGGGGGCTTCATATGTCCTAGCGTTCGGGGCCCGGACGGGGACTATCATCGCTTGCCGGCGCATCTGGCCCTCTTCGGACCGGGCGTACTCCTCGAAGTACGTCTTGAGTTGTGCCACTGAAGAGATAGGTTTCCGGTGGAGCTTATCGAGGACTCCCGGGTGGGTGACGCCTTCTCGGGCCGCATCGATGACGGAGGAAGCCGAAAGCCCCTTGATCTTGGCCTTGGTGTGTGCGAAGCGCTGGGAGTACTGCCGCAAAGTTTCCCCGGGCTGCTGCTTCACTTGGAAAAGGCTCCCGGTGGACATGGGGGCCACGAAGGTCCCTTGGAAGTTGTTTACGAACTTCTTCCTCAGCTGCTCCCACGAATGAATGGTCCCGGGTCGGAGCGACCAGAACCACCGGAGGTCGATCCCTTCGAGCGCCAGGGGGAAGCATTTAGCCATGGTGTCCCGGCTCCCTCCGGACGCTTCTATTGCCAGTGCGTAGGAGCGGGAGAACTCCCCAGGGTCGGAGTCCCCGGAGTACTTGGGGAGCTTGGCGGCGCGAAACTTCGAGCCGAAGCGCACCCTCTGGAGATCCGGATGCAAGGGGGACTCCTCGTCGTACGACGGGTTCTCTTCGTCCTCTGGATCTTCATCATCGCTCAGCGCCACGGCCGCGGCGCGGAGGGGCCCTGGAGGGCGGAGCGATGCCTCCTGGCGCCACAAGGCCAGTTCTGCCTTCAGCCGAGCGTTCTCAGCGGCCAGGGCGTCGGCTTGGCTCCCGCTTCCTCCTGAGGCGGTGTCGGGGTCCCGTGAGCAGACGTAGTCGGTTCGAAGGGACACCACCGGGGGTCTGCTTGGAGCGTGCTGCTCTGGCGGTTCCTCCGGCAACCCCGCCAGGTTGACGGAGGTCGGCTCAGGTATGCCGGTAGGACCCCCCCGGCCTCGGGCGTCCCTTCCGGCGCCTGGGTTGGCTCCAGGGGGCGCTCCGACCGGCGCGACGGCAGGGACCGAAGGGCCAGGGTCGGGGATCGCGGCGGGCTCGACCCCGGCGGTGCGGGCTGACTGGCGTGGGGGAACCGCGCTTGCTCCCTTTCGACTTGACATGCTTTGGTGAGTGGGTGTAGAGGACGGTAGCTTCTTGGACTAAGGTCCCCACGGACGGCGCCAACTGTTGGAACGACGGATCGGACCAACAGGTTTTCTTGGTGGAAATGAGAGTAATGTATTCAATGCTCCTTGAGCCCGTGCCTTACAACTACAGTTGAGGGGTATTTATAAGGCGCCCCGTCCAGAGGGCCAAGCGCCTCTGGACCGCCAACGGATACACGGTCAACCGCCGGTCGACAGTACAGACAAAACGGACTATACATAGTACAGACAGGAAGATTCGACTCTGGCAATGTATCAACCGTGTCGGGCACTGCCTACGCCGCCCAACACGGTTCACAGGATCGCGATCCTGTCCCCCGTGTACTTGTCCAGTCCTTTTCCCGCCAACACTCCCCTTGGGCTCGCTTCTACGGGCCAGAGGAAGACCTCCGGCAATTCTCCCCGGAGGGCGGCCTCCGGCATCCTCCTCCCGGAGGGTGGCCTCTGGCGTCCTTCTGCCGAAGGGTGGCCTCCGGCGTCCTTCTGCCGGAGGGCGGCCTCTGGCGTACTTGCTTCAGACCCCCTGTTTGTGGGCCCCCTTCAGCCATCGGGATTATCTCCCCCAACAGTATTTATAGGTAAAAACTTTAAGGAAAATAACTTTTTACCCCTCAGTTACAACCGACATAGTGGAAACTATTTTGGTACCCCTAATAGGGCTAAAATGGTAAATTACTAATCTAATCAGAAATAAGATAAGTCTTCTGTCCTTGCTGGCAGTTGTCCACTACAGAGATTGAACCTTCAAAGTGTATCTTCGAACAGAAGTCTGGACAGATCTTTTGACTTAATCCTATGCCAAGACGGAGACAAGTCGAGGTCTTCGGTCTGGTGAATTGTCTTTGTATTACAACCTTGAAGATCCTGGGGATGAAGTATTTTCTCCCAACAGTAGTCCCTCGAATACGCTTCTTCGAATAACTTATAAGGCAAGGAAAGTAGTATGCGTAATAAATATTTTCATGCTTAGTGACATAGCGAAATTTACCATCCTTTGAAGCATTCAGAGATTCACAATCTTCCAATCGGCTTCCATGAGAAGGCATCGTCGAAGCAGCTTCGAAAACAATCCTTGCGAATCTGAAATAACCGTTAAACTCACAGAAATAGTTGTTACTCCTTTTCTCAGAAAGGGTTACAGTACTGCTTCGTTTCTGGAGATATGAGTTCTCATGAAGAGTCGCGATAAATTGCAATGGTAAAGAAGATGGAAATACGCATATGAACGATACACTTCCTATGAACACAGACTATAAATAGAGGGGCAAGAGTGCATTTGGGATACTTTACCAACTGCTCCCGCATTTTTCCCCCTTTCTACTTCCTGAGCCTGAACTCTGAGTAGCACCTTCTCTCATGGCGAAAACCAGTCACAAAGCTCTTGTTCCTGCTTCAACCATGGTCAGGCAGCAGGCGATGGCGGCAGCAGCAGCAGCGGCGCCTTCGGGTAATCCTCGTCTGGCTGGTCCTCATGATCTTCTCCCGGCATCGTCCAAATACTCAGACCAGTCGTACAGCCTGGGACCATCGACATGCTCGAAGAATTCCATTGCAACGGTGATTGAGGGGAAGATGTGTTCGGGGATCAAGATTCACCAACTCGGCAAAGAAGCAATTCCTTCGCCACGGGCCAGAGAGGTGGTCATGTTCAAAGCTTTTTTCGAGGCTGGATTGGGGCTTCCAGCGGTAGATTTTCTCTCTGAGGTATTGGAACTGTTCCATGTTACTCTTCCTCAACTGTCACCCAATGCCATTACACGCCTAGCTATCTTTGAATGGGCAATGCGAGCTGAAGGTTGCATGGGGAGAGCTGAAATCTTCGCAGCACTTCATAAAGCCTCCTGCCAGCCGAAGACTTACCAAGGAACTGGAGGAGAGAAGATGGTGATTGCTTTTGGCAGCATCAACTTCCGGCTTCGAGATGAGTACCAAACTCGGTTTCCAACAAAGGCTATCAACGCCAGATGGTACATAGATTGGGTCCTTCGCTGGTTCTATGCAGAAGTAGGAGCAGACAACACCTTGGCTAGACCCCTCGAAGATATCTTCTACCTGAGGGAAGTAGAGGTTCATCCAGACCCGGGCCAGCTCGAAGCTCGCCTCAGACTACTGCAAGCCATAAGTCGTCGCATGAGCATGCTAGACTTAGCAGAGGAGTTCATTGGACTCTGAATTCCACCTCTGATGGTCAGCTGGCTGATAAACTTTGAAGAGAACCCAGAGGGTGGACTCCGAGAAATTTCTTCAAGTGCTACAGGTAACCTCGAACGCCCTGCAAAATGTTTTACATGCAGTAGTGATCCTATAAAAATGATTTAACAGAAAGGAAATCTTATCTTTCAGCTCCACGTGCCACCCTCACTCCGGAGCAAATTGTTCGGACTTCGGAGAAGATCCTCATATCTCCTACGCTCACTGAAAAGGAGTGGAGGGTGAAGATAGTTGGCAGCTGGGAGTGATTCAACCTTGTATGGAGCATACTAGGAGTTGAATCTGCCACTCTTCCAAACTGGGACATCTCTGATCAAGCTCCCAAGAAGAGGAAGGCGGAAGTAGGGACTTCAGTGCCAGCCAAGACACCTATGAAGAAAGTGGCCCGGAAACCGAAGGCCCTTGCCCCTTCTAAATCCCCTACTTCATCTTCGTAGTTATCTGAAGATGAAACAAACATACAAATAGGAAGGGAGTTTGAATCCCTTCTAACAGGTGATGAGGAATCACAAATGCAGCTGAAGTCCCCACTCAAGGCGAAGTGGTGGTGGCGCCCGTCGCTGGATACAACCTCGAGCAGGCAGAGACTTAGAATGTCCTGCTTGGTCAAGAAGCCCCTACTGCGGAAGAAGGCAGAGTTGAGACGATGGATGCCCAAGTCTCGCCTCTGAACGAAGTGATATCTGCAGTTGCCAGAGAAGTTTTGATAGCTGATCCTTCTGTTCGAAGCCCGGAGTCCGAAGAGGACATCGAGCAGATGTTCGAGCCTCTGAGCAATCCAGTGCTCGTTCGACAGCAGAATGTCGAAGGTAGATTTTAGCAAAGTACCTTTTATTTTTCCTTCATTTTATGTCCTTCAAAATTTACGCAATAAGGAATACCTTTGGTTTTTACAAGATCGATTCCCATGGAGACGACCCCTGCTACGGAGGTTGTGCCAGAGGCTGCCATGTCTCCAAAGCCAATTCTTGAAGTAGCTATGAAGATGGGTCCTGGGAAAGGTAAGGGTAAAGGGGGATCTTTGCTTGCTCCTGTTGTAGGGTGGACCCCATCAGAGTCTACGGACGGAGGCCAATCCACGGAGGGAAGTCAATCCATGGAATCCTCCGAAGACGCCTCGCTGCGCTCTGGCCCATCTCCGAATGAAGACGGCCAGAGTGCCTTGTCTAGGCTCCCCCTCCTAGCTCCTTTTCTAGAGCGAAGGACTGGACTTTAGACTTTGCTAGAGCCTATGGCTTGGGCTAGTCGTGAAGTTGGGGAGACTGACTTGGTTTCCATTCGTGGGGAAGCTGAGGGGTCGGAGTTAGATGCAGCTTTGGAGCGGGCAGCCTACCAGGTATGAAGTATATGCAACAATAGAGTGAGTTCAAACATACGTAAATAGTTTACTTACATTGCTCTTTCTCTCCCTTCGCAGCAAATAGTCCTAGCTCGAGCTGCGGCTGTATCAAATGAGTGAGAGTGCAACCGGCTCAAGGAGAAAATAACAACTCTTTAAGGAAGTCTTGTTAGCTCCGAGATTCAGACCTCTAGCCTGGAAGAGATGGTGGCCGCAGAAAGAAAGGCTAGGATTAGCTTGGAGGCGGCCAAGAATAAGCTCGAGGCTGAACGGGTCATGCTTCGGGCCAAAGTGGAAAGGCTGCGGGGGGCAAGAAACCACGGGAGTTGAATTGGTCAAGCTCTGAGAAGAGTAGCTGAAGTTGACGGAAGAGGCCAACAACTTTCTTCTTCTTTGACTAGCGATGTCCTCCTACTGCGGAGACTGAAAATGATCCAAGCAGCAGTGAAGACAATGTAGAGAGCGGGTATTCGGTATGGAGAGATCTCCGGCGAAGTAGCTGCTCTTGGAGTGCTTCGTTACTACGAAGATCTAGGGCTATCTATTGCACCAGAGCCTGAAGCAACTCCTGTCAACTTCGGCGACGACCAGCTCCTGACTCCCTCCGTTGATGTGGCCGCGGCTTGAGAGGCCTTCCAACCATCCTAGAGAGCTGAAGGCCGATTAGCTATAAAGACATGGATTGATGAAGGACTCCGTCAAAAACAAGCGTGGTTGCAGCCTTCGAGCTACCAGCCTCCATCGTACCCGAAGGTTTAGTTCTCCTTAGGACCCCAATTATGTAAAAACTTATGCTTTTATCCTTTTATGAATGAAAATACTTATTTGGAAATGTTTTTAGGCTTTCCAACCTTTTTTGGATGATCTCGAAGTGTTAGAGATTAACGAAGAACTTCACCTGCAATGGGCCCACCTTCGAAGCTCTAAGACCTCACAAGTGTCCTCGATTTTCAATTCCTCGGGGAATCTCTGGGGAAGTTATACCCGATATATGTAAAGAAGTATTAGCTTATATTAAAAAGGGGGAAAAGGAAGTTAGTTTAGAAACTTAATCTTCAGAGGACATTGAATGGTCCGAAGAAGAAAATACTGATAAAGAACAAGTAGAAAATAGCCCTGAATGACTTTGAAGCTTAGAAAGAAGCCCCGAATGACTTCGAAACTGGGCTGAACTTTAGCAATAGCAAAAGGACTTCCGAGCTTCGAAAGAAGGGAAGAGGGTTAAGCATAAAGTTATTAAAACTCTAGGCTCTGAGACAAGTCGCCCTCGAAGTCGTGCTAGTTTTGATAGTTGTTCTAGGGATCGAAGAGGTATTCGTTTCCTTCTTGGTATAGATACAAATTTTTCATGATGTAATGTAATATGATTACCCAATTAATATAATCTATTTCAGAAACATCACTTGATTGTTCCTTATTCCCCTGCCCCTCCTTGTCGGTGGGGGACCATACGCATTGCGATAGGGTCTGTCGAACACAATGATTGATATAACAACATGATGCTTCGCATAACACTTGGTAATCATACTTTACTCTTTCATAGAGTTCTTCGAACTATACGTTCATATTGTGATGTTTATAACTTTCAGAACTAAGTTTATACTTGTAAGCTCTGATAACAGTCGCTTAGGACTTTAAAAAGTGTTTCATTGGGCCGGAGCCTTGAAACCTTATTGCTTGGTCGCCTACGACTCTTTTACATATGCTTCAAACCCAGAGGCCAAAAATCTGTTCTTTTAAAGTGCTTAGACTCTTCTATGGATCCTATCAAGCCAGAGCCTAGAATCCGTAGGCTTTGGCCACCTTCGGCTCTTGTACAGATGCTTTGAACTCAGAGGCCGAAAATATGTTCTTTTAAAGTCCTTAGATTCTTCTACGGATCCTAACAAGCCGGAGCCTAGAATCCGTAGGCTTTGGCCACCTTCGGCTCTTTTACAGATGCTTCGAACCCAGAGGCTGGAAATATGTTCTTTTAAAGTCCTTAGACTCTTCTACGGATCCTAACAAGCCAGAGCCTAGAATCCATAGGCTTTGGTCACCTTCGGCTCTTTTACAGATGCTTCGAACCCGGAGGCCAAAAATCTGTTCTTTTAAAGTCTTTAGATTTTTCTACGGATCCTAACAAGCCGAAGCCTGGAATCCGTAGGCTTTGGCCACCTTCGGCTCTTTTACGGAATCCTTGAACCAATGGTTCAAAGGCCGTTTGTTGGGTTCCGATGAAAGATGCTTACCTCCGCAAGCATCTCCGTTCCCCTGATGCGTCCACCAGGGTAAGGAATATTTGAAGAGTAAGCATAATTCAAACCTCCATCTTTATTTAACTTAGAAAGGTACTTTTACAATTAATTACATGGAGCCCCTAAGCGTAAGAACGTTTAAGGTGCTCCGCATGCCATGCATGCTTCAAGTCTTCCCCTTCTAAATTAGCTAACTTAAACGACATGGGGCGCCATGAGCGTAGGATAATATATGGTCCTTCCCATTTGTTTCCTAGCTTCCCCGGAGCTATTACACTTCACAGCACCAAATGACCTGGTCTAAGATCATTCACTTTTATCTTTGGGTCATACCATGCCTTCGTTTGGTCTTGGTACATCATCAAACTGGCGACAACTCGAAGCCTTGTCTCTTTTGACAAGTCAACCGAAGTGTTTCTTTCCCCATCATTGTCAGGCTCCAATACGCGAAGGTATCCACCTTTAATTTCCATAGGAGTCATGTCCTCATCTCCGAATAACAGCCTAAATGGGGTGAAGCTCGTGGAGCTAGCTTGAGTGGTCCGAATGGACCATAAAATCTTAGGGAGCTCTTCGGTCCACATCCCCATAGCTAACCCGACAATCCTTCGATTCAAACCAGAGAGAATATTTCCATTTGCCCACTCGACTACTCCGTTGGATAGGGGGTGGCGAACAGCTACAAAGCATAACTTGATGCCCAGGCCTTCACAAAACTCATTAAAGGGCTTGGCTTCAAATTGAGTGTTGTTATCAATAGTTAACTCTCTGGGCGCTCCGAACTTGCAAATGATATTTTGCCAAAAGATTTTTTGTACATTCCTTGAAGTGATAGCAGTTAGGGGTTCAGCTTTGACCCACTTAGAAAAATATTTGATTGCTACCACCTCAAACTTCAAGCTTCCTTTTGCCATTGGAAAAGGGCCGATGAAATCCATTCCCCATGACGCCATTGGCCATACCGGAGCAATAACTTGAAGAGGTGTGGGTGGACGATGGATCCGCTTACCCATCCACTGGCACCCTTGGCAGGTTCGAACCAACTCTTCTGCATCTCTTACAATTGTTAGCCAATAGAGCCCTTGTCGAAGTGTCTTTCACGTTAGAGCACGAGGGGCTAGATGGCTGCCGCACTGGCTTTCATGAATCTCCCAAAGTATATCTTGGCCTTCGGGTTGTGAGATGCACCGAAGTAGGGGAGAACAAACTCCGGCTTTATAAAGTATTCCATTGACAAGCTCATAATTCCGAGCCCTTGCTTGGAGCCTTCGAAAATCCGGACCTTCTAATGAAACTGCACTATTTTGTAAAACATCCAAAATTGGAGTCCTCCAGTCGCCGACTAGAATCCAAAGGACTTCTATAGAGGGTAGTTGATTCACCATAGGCTTGGTGAGTTCTTCACAAAAAGCGCCCTCCGGGACGTCCAATGCTCCGGCTGCAGCCTTCGCTAGAATATCTGCAAGTTGATTATCCGCTCGAGGGATGCTCCGAATAGAAATTCCTTTAAACAATGCTTCGGTCTTGCGGATTTCTTCTAAATACTGTGCAAGATGCGGATTCCTAGCTTGGAAGCTCTTGTCAACATGCCTTGCGACGACTTGGGAATCTGTTTTTATTAGAATTCTTGTTGCTCCAAGTTCCTTTGCCTTTCGGAGGCCTAGAAGGATTCCTTCGTATTCTGCAATATTGTTGGTGGTCTTAAAGTTGAGCCTTGCAGAATACATGGCCTTTTGTCCTGACGGCGATATTATAATAGCTCTAGCTCCGGCACCAGATGCCTGATAGGCTCCATCAGAAAAAATTGTCCACAGACCTTCAGAAGCTTCCTCAGGAGCCCAAACTGCGGATGGAGTCCACTCGGACACGAAGTCAACTATGACTTGGGACTTAATAGCTGTTCTTGCCATGAAGGAAATACCGAAGGGGGCTAGCTCGACATCACATTTTCCGATCCTACCTGTGGAGGCTTTGCTCCGAAGCATATCAACAAGGGGATACGAGGTAGGGACAACAAGATTGTGCGCTAAGAAGTAATGCCTTAGCTTCCGCAAGGCCATTACAAAAGCATAAACAAAATTTTCGAGTTCGGAGTATCTTGTCTTTGCTCCAGAAAAAGCTTCTGAGACAAAGTATACTAGGTTCTGCACCAGTTTTCCTTTAAGCTCTATTTCCCTAACCAGCATTGCACTTACTGTGGAGCCCGTTGCTGCAAGATAAATAAGGAGAGTTTCTTTTGGGAGGGGCACAATAAGTGTTGATAGGTTCCTATTGACACAAAAATGTGCCCCCGCACTTGGGTCAGTTCGATGATCCAAAAGTGTGCGGATACTTAGGGACAAGACTAAGCGTAACACAACACCGACATCGCGTTCCGACTACCCTTAGCCATGGTAAGGGGGGTGGAGTCACCAGGTAATTAGATCACACAGAAATAATCCAATTAGCCGAAAGAAATGTATTGAACAGAACAAGTAAGAAAACCGAGCGAAGCCTGACTAATTTGAAGTATAGTGCGAAGGGTGTCACCGAAGGGTACCTTCGGCGTCTAGTGCGAAGTGTCCCGCCGAAGGGTACCTAAGGAGTTCGGACTGATCTTGTCAAAGATGAACTCCGAATGGATCTGGACGTGACAATCACCTCCGAACAGCTGGGTCCGGTGCGAAGTCTCCGATATAGTAAGATACAGAATAATGACTTAGGCGCAACGCACGAGCACGACTTCGTCTTGAGCGGAGTACAAGCGTGGCGAAGCTTGTCGTGACATAGTCTGTTGGCAAAGCGTGTTTGTGTCCGGTCGATGCAGCAATCTCACCGAAGTAGCTCCGAATGTGGAAACCTGCAACGGAGTAGATTCGAAGTACCAATTTGGCCTGAGGACCGAATTTTGCTAAGTGCTGCACTAGTGGAGAAGATAGCAATCTGTTACGCAGATAAGTGGATACTTCACAAGCGAAGTAACAAGGTGATAGCAATCTATTACGTAGATTAACGGATACTTCATACACGAAGTAACAAGGATTACCACTATTCTGAAGTGGTCGTCCGAGGGATTCCAGGCAAACCCATGAAGAGTACAGAAAACTAAAGATAAAGTAAATATGATTCAAAGCTAGGGCTTTCTGGTTGATTTGTGTTAGGGTGGGTCTCTGAACCAGCCTCACCCCTATATTTATAGGGGATAGACTTCTAATCTCTAAGCCTAATCTGGTGGAATTCTGTTTGGTCATGCGCAGAGATAAACACTTAGCCAGAATCGGATTCAATTCCATCTTTTCCTGTTGTGGGCCTTTGGCCAGGCCCGCCGAAGCCTACTCCTCGGGCGGAAGCTTCGACGTGGTGGGCCTCCGAAGGCCATCAGGCCAAAGGCTGTAGGCTTACTGGAAGCTTCCGAAGCTTATAGCCTGGTCGGCCTTCGGCCCTGTAGGGCTTCGGCCTAACCCGGGACATGTGTATTTTCGGCCCAAATTACCAAAATTGATATTTTTGATAATCTTAACCATTAATGCCATTTTTTCTATCAACACATGCCCCCTGCCTTTTAGTGAACTAAGTGAACTAAAAGCATATCGGGCTAAAGACGATACCTTCCATATCGGCCTTTCGACATCTCTTAAGTTGTTTGCCACACACTTGGGAAATACCTTTTCAAGTATCTACCATTCAAAGCTCTTTGAAAAGCGCTCTCCTTGCAGAGATTCTAACATATATGCATTGCGAGGAGCGATTTCGGCTATTTTGAAAGGGCTTTCCCAACCAGGCGACCATTTACCAAACTTGGGACTCTTAGTGCCTAAGGGTAAAATAGTCTTCCAAACCAAGTCACCTACCTGAAACGATTTTGGTTTAACCTTCTTATTGTAGGCTCTAG
The DNA here is from genome assembly GCA_019279435.1 of Zizania palustris. Lineage (NCBI taxonomy): Eukaryota > Viridiplantae > Streptophyta > Magnoliopsida > Poales > Poaceae > Zizania > Zizania palustris. Next base: position 5,257,094 of record JAAALK010000286.1, on the reverse strand, counting down.
CTACTCTCCTCTTGTCTATTTCTATGGCTTCTAAAGCGCTCAGTCTCTTATCGGTCACCTCTTCTAGATTGTCTTTCAAAAGAGTTCCATACTCATCGACCAATAAGCTATCTTGCTTTAACACTCTTAGAGAGCCAATATCTACTTCTATAGGTAGAACGACTTCTTGTCCATACACCAACTAATATGGACTAACTTTGGTAGCACCGTGCTTTGCAATTTTACAAGCCCATAGCGCCTCGGAGAGCACTTCATGCCACCTTTTAGGGAACTCTTCAATTTTCTTCTTAATGAGCTTAATCATGGTTTTATTACTAGACTCGGCCTGACCATTGGCCTGAGCATAGTAGGGCGAAGAGTTTATCAACTTAATACCATAATATTCGGCAAAGTCCCTCACTTCTTTAGAAACAAATGAACTACCTTGATCTGTAGTGAGAGTTTGAGGAATACCGGATCTATGTATGATGTGCTTCAAGATAAAGTAAAGTACCTCGGTGTGAGTCATGTTCTTGAGAGGTACGGCCTCGGTCCACTTGGTGAAGTAATCTGTCGCAAACAACACGAACTGATGCCCTTTTGAAGGAGGGTGAATTTGGCCGATGAAGTCTAAACCCCAACATTAGAACGAACATGGCTTGACAATAGGGTTAAGTAATGAAGCAGGAGCTAATTGAATATTGCCAAACTTCTGACATGCTTCAAACCCTCATAATACTTAAAACATTCCTCGGTCATGGTCGGCTAGTAAAAACCCGCTCTTTTGAGCATCCAACTCATTTTCTGGGCCGACTGATGAGAGCCACAAAGCCATTCATGGACTTCTCCCATAGCCACCTGGGATCGTTGATGGTCTAGACACTTTAACAGTACTCCACCAATGGTTCGGTGATATAGTGTGTCGTCTAGCAACACAAATATAAACGCTTGTCACTGAACTTTCCGATCAACCCTTTGGCTAGGGTCTCTCAAATATTGGACTATTGGAGTTCTCCAATCGCCCTTATGTACTTCTGAGGGTTTTTCTAGCTCACTCCCTAAAAAAATTTCTAGGTTACTGATTTCTGGGTGTCCCCCGAGCCTTCTTGCTTCTACCGAAGCCTGGCCGGACTGGCTGCACGGAGCGCATCAGGCCGAAGCCCCCTGCTGGAGGGACTGGGCTCCAGGAAGCCCTCACTGTCCCGAGGACTTCGGATCACGGTCTCTAGTGTGCCAGACCCTTCGGTGGGCGGAGTACTCCGGTCCTGGGACCTCGGCGCGTGGTAGTCTCCGGCAGCCGGAGTGGTCCGACCCGGAGGGTGCGCCTGTCCAAAGCCACTGGCTTCGGCAATGAGACCAAACATCGCCTTCTCCCGTACAGAAAATTTTCCTCTCCTGAATCGGTAAGTAGATGCTTGCTGATCCAAATCATTGGCAACTGAATTGGCCTCTCTTGACACATGAGAAATTTTGAAGTCATCAAAAATAGCAACTATGTATAGGCACTTATCCATGTAGTTGTTTAGCAAGCCATTAAAACATTGAGCACTCCTAGCCACTTATTGCACCACTAACAGGGAATCATCATGCACATGAACATATTTAACACCTAGGGATTCCAACAATTCAAGTCCTAGTAGTAAAGCCTCGTATTCAGCTTAGTTATTAGTTGAAGGAAACTCTAAATGAGCCGAGATTTCAAAGTGCGCTCCGCTAGGTGATATGAGAACCACTCCAATACCTTGGCCATTTTTGCAAGCTGAACCATCAAAGTAAAGTTTCCACGGCATTACCTCAATCAAAGCAACACTGTCGTTCCAACTGACGTCTATGTGGTGATCAACTATAAAGTTGGCTACGATCTGGCCTTTCATAGCTCTTAGGGGCTCATAGGCCAAATCATATTCAATCAAAGCGTAAGCCTACTTTCTGATTCTTCCACTTAGAATCAGCTTTTGTAACATGTGTTTTATAACATCGGTTTGGAAAACAACAACACAGGTAGTAGGGAGAAGATAGTGGCGCAATTTGGTACACGCGTAGTAAAGTGATAAACATAAATGTTCCACAAATGCGTACCTGGTCTCGGCGTCCAGTAGGCGGCGGCTCAACAATGTGATGATGTACTCTTTTCCTTCTACCTCCTAGGTTAGCATGGCCCCGATCACGCTATCTTTAGCAGCGATGTACAGCCGAAACCGAATCCTGACTTTGGGTGCTCTCACCACGGGCGGCGATGACAAGCACTCCTTGATTTTCTCAAAGGTGCTTTGCTGGCTTTCCCCCCCAAAAACACATTTGAGTGGGTTCATTTTTAAGCCATACTATCGCATCCTATCAAAAACAACTTTCAAATCGGCTAAATGGTTTCCCATAGCGTCCGATTTGACTACAACATCATCAATATAAACTTCTAACATAACTCCTAGCAAGTCATGAAAGATCAAGTTCATAGCACGCTGATATGTGGTGCCAACATTCTTCAAACCAAAAGTCATAACGACCCACTCGAATAAACCGACAAAACCAGGGCATCGAAAGGATGTCTTGTAGATGTTCTCTTCGGCCATAAAGATTTGATTATAACCGGCATTTCCATTAATAAAACTTAGTACCTTGTGTCCTAAAGCATCGTTGATTAGCATGTTGGCTATCGGCATCGGATACTCGTCCTTCAGAGTGGCCTTGTTCAGATCCCTGAAATCAATACATGCTCATATCTTGCTGCTCCCTTTCTTCTCTACAGGCACAATGTTAGCGACCCATTCTGTGTACTAGCATGGCCTAATAAATTCAGCTTTGAGTAGTCGCTCTACTTCTTCTTTTACTCGGTCATAGACGGCCGAGTTAAAGTGACGAGGAGGCTGTTTATAAGGCCTAAATCTAGACTTGATAGGTAGTCGATGCTCTACGAGCTCATGGCTTAGTCCCGACATCTCGCTATACTCCCATGCAAAACAATCGACAAACGACCAAAGCAACTTTATTACTTTGGCCTTTTCATCAGGTCGTAAATGTTGGTTTAAAAAAGTTGGCCTCGGGATGCTACCATCACCTATGTCAGCTTCTTCTAAGGGATCGGCCGACACAAAACCTTGTCCTAATTTCTCTACTTCGCTAAAGTCCTCGATGGCTTCGGTGATACCATCTTTAGTAGACCGATACTGCTCTACATGAGACTTTAGTCAATCCAGATTACTCTTGCTAGACATGACTACTAATATAAAAATAGCCATGCTACACTAGCCGACTTTACAGACACTGGTACAAAACATCCTCCGGACACGCTAACAAAATCGTAATCTAAAAGATCTCTACCTGACAGGCACTCTACCTTGTTGTGAACGGCATCAACTTACACATCGGCTAATGCCACTTGGGCCGAAGTGTCTGCGGGTATGACTTCCACTTCGTCGCCATCCCACTGAATTAGGAACTGGTGTAGAGTAGAAGGAATGCAACAATTTGCGTGAATCCAATCGGGCCCAAGCAGTACGCTTTAGTTACCTTGTACGTTGATGACAAAGAATGTTGTTGGAAATGTCTTGTTGCCTAGTGTCAACTCAATGGAGAGCACACCTTTGGCCTCATAACTCTCGACGTTGAAGTCGTTGAGCATCAAGTTGGTCTTCTTCAGATCATCCTTGTGCCTGCCAAGTTTCTTCAATAGCGAGTAAGGCATTAAGTTAATAGTGGCGCCACCGTCAACAAGCATCCAGGAGATCGGCTTTCCATCAATGTGACCCCTGACGTAGAGAGGCTTTAGATGGCGAGCCGAGTCCTCGGGTTTCTCAACCTCGGCCTCATCTTGTGGCAGGGCAAACTCGGCGGGTAGCATGATGACGTTGATGTCCATCACCTAGGGTACGGGCCCCTTGGAGACGGGCGAGTAGTCATCGTCTAGCATGTCATTGTCGTCGCTCGGACTAGGAGCTAGGTTGGTTATTTCAACTGGCTTCATCCTCCATACCTGTCTCATCGTTGGTCGCGGGCGAATTTCCTCAAAAATAGCGTCTCACTCGTCCTTGGCCTTCTTCTCGCGCATCTCTTGCGCCCGTAGTCGTTGTAGACGCCTCTTTTGTGATTTGGACATGCCTGGAGGTGCCCACGATGGTTGTGGCTTGGTGCCAAGTGCTACTATCGGTGTTCTTGTTAACACTAGCCGAAGTGGTATTGCCCACCTCGGCCTCGCGCACTCTGCATTCGGAGAGGCCTTCGCTGCGGACCTAGGTAATCGGATCGGCCTCGTTCGACCGATCAGACTAGGCTCCGGCGCGGGCTTTGGCCAAAGTAGGGGACTTACCTCCGTCATACTTCGGTGAATGGGCCTTCGGTATTGGGACTTCCTGAGACCCTACTCTGACTATGATAGCTTTGGACTCCCTGTCCTTTGCCTCTTCGCGCCAGTATTCGTCGACTTCGCTCTGTGCGAGCCGATTCGGAGGTACCACGGTGTATGACCGAAAGTAGCGACCAGAGGGGGGTGAATGGGCGCCTAAAAATTCTTTCGAATCAATGGCCTGCTCCCAACACCTAACGCTCCTCAAAAGACTCAACAGAAAAATGTGGACAGATCGCCAAAGCCTAAAAGTTTCTAGCCTATGAACGAAGGGTGTTCTAGACAAAGAAACACCAACACAATGCTTAATGGCAGATTATCGATGCATTTAAAACATGGCTAATCAAACTTCACAGAAATAGATCATCACAGAGATTTAATCGTGAGTGCACGTAAAACGAGGAATCTTACTGTTCATGTTTTGTCTCCTGTTTGGTACTTGACGAAGCCAATGCGTTGTGAACGTGCGAAGCCTGTGCGCGCCGTGTTCAACTTCACTGTTCTTCCTCAGACTTCAGTGCGCAGACGAACAGGAGCAGTAGTACTTACGTTGTATATCCTCAGACTTCCTCAGCTTCCTCGACACTTATTCAGGGTATCACCAGATCTGGTTAAAGCCCGAGGATCAAGTCAAGACAAGCTTCGTCACCCCCGCAGGAGTGTTTTGCTATGTCCGGATGCCCTTCGGCCTCCGCAACGCTGGGGCCACCTTTTCAAGACTGATATCCAAGGCTCTGGGCCATCAGATGGGTCGCAATATTGAAGCATACATGGACGATATTGTTATCAAGAGTACCGTCAAGGATCGCCACAGTGCGGACATAGCTGAGACCTTTGATAGCCTTCGGCGGTGTGGGATCCGCCTCAATCCAGAGAAGTGTGTCTTCAGAGGCGCGCTGGGAAGCTGCTCGGGTATTTGGTTTCTAGCCGAGGTATCGAAGCCAGCCCGACACAAGTCAACGCATTGCAAAACATGTCCCCCCTGAGAACTTGAAGCAAGCACAGAAGCTAGCTAGACGCTTAGCCGCCCTCCGCCGGTTTTTGGCGAAATCAGCTGAAAAAAGCTTGCCCATCTTTAAGGCGCTACGGGGCTCCAAAACATTCGAATGGACCTCCGAGTGTCAGAGTTGCTTCGATCAAATAAAGGAATACCTATCTGGCCTCGTAGCCCTCACCACGCCTCGAGCCAGCAGTCCCCTTCTGATCGACTTCGCCGCCTCCGGCAGCGCGGCGAGCGCCGCCTTGGTCCAGGAAGAAGAGCTCGGTGGGAAGTTGGTGCAGCGCCCCATCTACTTCGTGTCCGAAGCCCTTTCTGGAGCCAAGGTACGATACTCCGAGCTCGAGAAGGTGGCGTACGCTCTCGCCATGGCATCCCGAAAGCTTCGGCATTACTTCCTGGCTCACGATGTCATTATTCCAACTGCCTACCCGCTTGGCGACATGTTCCGGAACAAGGATGCCACCGGCCGCATCGGGAAGTGGGCGGTAGAGTTGGCTCCATTCGGGATCTCCTTCGTTGCCTGAACTGCCATCAAGTCTCAGATCCTCGCCGACTTCGTTGCTGAGTGGACATCCGCGGTCAATCACGCCAGTATCGAAGCAGGAGAGGAAGCCTGGACCGTCTATTCGGACGGTGCCTACCAGGCCTCGGGGGCGGGGGGCGGAGCAGTTATTGTCTCCCCCTCCAGCCAATAGGCCTCGTTCTCCGCTCGGCTGAATTTCAAGGCAACCAACAACATCGCCGAGTATGAAGGAGTCCTTCTGGGTCTCCGCAAGGCGCATGCGCTCGGAGCCGCCCGAGTCGTAGTCAAGACCGACTCTCAGGTCGTCGCCGGGCATATCGACAAAAGTTTCCAGGCTCGGCACCCAGACCTCGCCTCCTACCTCGAAGCCATTCGGAGATTTGAAGCGGCCTTCAAGGGGATATCCGTTCAAAGCACCCCAAGGAGTGAAAACTGCCAAGCCGACGCCCTCGCTAAAGCCGAAGCCGGCGGCCAGGCCATGCCGCCAAACGCCTTCTTCGAAGAAATTACCCGACCTTCGGCGCTCCTCCTAGATGAGGCATCAACCTCCGGGCCAGTCGAACCCCCGACGTCGCTCCAGCCCACCCCAGTTCTCTACATGATCAGCAACGATTGGCGGGAGCCCATCTTGCGAACACTCGACGGCAACACCGATGACCGGCCCGGCTCGGATCAAGCACGTATCCAACTCCGCGCCCGATCTTTCCAAGTCATTGATGGCATCCTCTACAAATCGGGGGTATGTTCCCCGCTGCTCCGATGCATCTCCCACTTGGATGGTGTAGCCATGCTCCGAAAAATCCACGAGGGGCTGTGTGGTAGCCATTTAGCACCGCGGGCCCTCGCCAGGAAGGCCCTCCGGCAAGGCATATACTGGCCCACAATCACCGCCAATGCAGAAGACCTGGTGCGTACCTGCCAAGGGTGCCAATGGATGGGGCGCCGGAGTCACAGGCCTCTGGTCAGCTTGCAGCTCATCCCACCTGTATGGCCTTTGGCTCGCTGGGGCATGGACCTCATCGGGCCATTCCCCAGGGCAAGAGGCAATCTGCGCTTTGCGGTCGTCACCGTTGAATACTTCTCCAAATGGGTCGAGGCCGAGCCATTGACTTCCATCTCCTCCCGAAGCGTCCAAAAATTCTTCTAGCAGAATATCGTCTGCCGCTTCGGTGTGCCCAAGCAGCTCACGCTGGACAATGGCACGCAGTTCGATGCGGGGGCTTTCAAAGCATTTTGCGAAGAATTAGGAGTCTGACTCTGCTTCGCAGTGGTTCGGCACTCGCAGTCAAATGGGGCGGTGGAGCGGGCTAACGGACATATACTCTCTGGCCTTAACAGGCGCATCGTCGGCTTAGCTAAAGGATTATGGCCTGAAGAGCTCCCGAAGATCTTGTGGTCTATTCGGACCACAACCTCCCGTGCCACCGGGTTTACCCCGTTTCGGCTCCTCTTCGGCGACGAAGCTATGACCCCGACGGAGATACGGGCTGGCTCGCTGCGAGTCACGTCGCCCGAGAGTGATCAAGAATGCGCCATCTCCCTCGATCTCACGGAGGAGACACGACTCCAAGCCGTCGCTAACCTCTCACAATATCAGCAAGAAACGAAGGGGTGGTACGATCCCAAGGTCAAGCGCAGCGAGTTTCAGCCGCGACACCTCGTCCTGCGCGCGGTGGCCGCCCCGACAAAGCTGGGCAACAAGTGGGAAGGTCCATACATCGTGACCGGCTCTGGGCGTCCGGGCTCCTACCGACTCGCTACCTTGGAAGGCGAGGAATTGAAGCACACTTGGCACGCGGAGCACCTAAAGCGTTATTTCGCATAATCACATAAGTGTATTCCGCTGATTGGTCGGCGCCACCCGCCTTTGTATTCAATCCCCAATTTAATAAAACCATTAGGTGAACATTTTTGACCAAGGTGGACGCACCGCGGTACCAAAGCATAGTTTCACTAGCTAAATCGGCTTTCGAGCTCCGGCTCGACACGCCCTAAATCGGCTTCCGAGCTCCGGCTCGACGCGCCCTAAATCGGCTTCCGAGCTCCGGCTCGACGCGCCCTAAATTGGCTTCCGAGCTCTGGCTCGACGCACCCTGAATCGGCTTCCGAGCTCCGGCCCGACGCGCCCTAAATCGGCTTCCGAGCCCTGGCTCGATGTGCCCTAAATCGGCTTCCGAGCTCCGGCTCGACGCGCCCTAAATCGACTTCTGAGGTCCGGCTCGACGTGCCCTAAATTGGCTTCCGAGCTCCGGCTCGACGCGCCCTAAATCGGCTTCCGAGCTCCAGCTAGACGCACCCTGAATCGGCTTCCGAGCCCCGGCATTCAGTGCAACTCACTTACCCCGCCTTCCTCAAAGCTAATTTGCGCCCAGTCGGCAAGCCGTATACCCGCAACGGAGGGGGGGGAGGAGCATGGAGGAAGGCTTCAGTCCTACATATCGTCAATACAACATGCAACACACAGTGTTCGTTGCGGATCCAAAGCAAGAGAGAGATTAAGAGAAGTCTTCATCCAAGCCAAGCAGGAACCGGAGGCCCTTTCGCTCTGACGAACTGCCTAGGCCAGAGCCCGTCCTAGGCCGGGGCCCCGGCGCTGCTCGTGTAGACTTCTCCTTCCTCTTCTGCCTTTTCTCCTCTTTCTTTTGGGCGCGGAAGATCTTCTGGTCTTCTTGCAGTTGAGCACAGCTGCGCAGATTCTCTCCCCCGGAAGGTGCTCCGCCCGAACCAGCTTCCGTGTCGGACCAATCCACCGGTTCAGGAGACGAAGACGGGGCTCGGGGCTCTCTCTCTTCCTCCTTAACAAGGCTCAGAACCCCTTGAAGAACGTCAGGGTCCGCGTGCCCGTCGCTACCACGAGGACAGGCGAAGCGCGCAGGCTGATTTGCCCTCAGGGCTTCAAGAATAGCCCATCGGTGCCAAAGAGCATCGTCAGCCTCGAGTACCTCAATATCGCGATCACAAGCGTAGACACCCTGATTAATCCCCAAAGCACTCTTTATTAATGCATGAATAAGTTTCTAAGCTATTACAGGGTATGCAGCATAAAGATCCTAAGGAAATTACACCTTCGGGTCTGGTTGGCGAGCCGGGGCCGAAGGCCTCGAAGGGGCCGAAGGGTCGCCAGCACGAAGCGCCTCCTCCAACCAAGCTCTGATCGCTTCAGGGCCCTCGGTTTGCCAAGTCGCCTTGAGCGCCCTCCAAGATTGGGTTACCGCCGGACTCGGCGACCGGAGGTGGTCCCCTACAAAGGTGACAGGATGCGAGCTCGAAGCTGAAGGAAGAGGGAGGCCGGACGATTCGAGGTGTCGGAGGATCACGAAGGCAGCTACCCGGGCTGACACCTCACCGTACTTCGACACGGTGAGGCTTATTTGTCGGACGGTGGACTGGATAAAATTTATCCGGCGGACAAGGGGCTCCTGAGCGACGTCGAAAGCAGCGCACCCGGTGCCGTAGTGCGCCAGCGTCCTCCGGAGTGACACCGCAGTGTCGGCCGCCGTCTTCTCCCCCTGGGTGAACGCCTCAGCCATCTCCTCGTTCTGGGTGAGGAGGTCCGCCCCGGTCCGCTCCAGCTGGAGCACTCGGGCCCCGAGGACTTCGGCGCTAGCTGCTGCTTGTCGGAGCTCGTCCATCTCCGAGACTTGAGCCCGAAGCGCGGAGACCTCCCCTTCGAGTCGCTCCGCCTCCTCGGCCCGGGACCGGAGCCTCTCCACCTCGGCGGCTCGGGCCCGAAGGGCGTCCACCTCCGCTTCGAGCTCGTCCGCTCGGGCCGCCCGAGCTCGGAGCCCTTCCAGCTCTGCGACTCGAGCCTTGAGGGAGTCAACCTCCGCCGCCCGGGCCTCGAGCTCCTCGACTCTGGCCGCCTGAAGGCGAAGTATTTCGACCTCCGCCGCCTGCTCACGGGCCAGCCTCTCGGCGGCGTCCGCTCGGGCGGAGAGCCCTCAAGCAGAGAAAGAAGCGAGCCCTGTGCTAGCGCGACTACCTGCACACGAAGCGGTGAATCAGAAAAAAGGAGGGCTAGGGGCTCACCGAGAAGAACTCCTAGAAAATACCTGGCTTGCGGCATTTTCAATGGCCCGACCGAGCTCGAGACCATCCGTCTACCCGAGCTCCTCAATCACCGGAGCCTCGCGCAAGCGAAGGTAGTAGTCTCGGATCGGGGCCACTTTGGACGCGAAGTCCTCGCTCCCTGCCAAGTAGGGGCACAGGAGGGGCACGCTAGAGCGCACGCCCCACGGGCTGGAGGGTGGTCGAGGCTGGGTCCCGTGGTCTTGGTTAGCCCCCGGAGAGGCATCCTCGGTGGCTCCGGACTACACCCCGTCTTGTGGTTCCGAAGCCCCCACCGCCTTAGCGGGAACTTCGGACCTTGCATCTCCGTCGTCCTCGGAAGGGTTCATGACCGGATCGGCGGCTCGGACGGATGTACCTACTTGAAGTAAACAAGGGCTAAGGCCGAGAAGGCCCGGCATCTTTAAAGGAGATCAGGCGAGTTTTGCGTACCTTCATCCGCGGCCTCGACGAAGTCCCCCGAAGGCTGGACGTGCCCCGAAATACTCGGCTGATAGAACAAGTTGTCTATCGAGTTCACCGGGGAACCCGCCGCCGCCGAGGCGAGTCCAGATTCCACATTAGTGCTCCCCTCGACGGCGCCGAGCGGGTCGGCCAGTCCCCCTCGGTCTAGACTATCGGTCTCCCTGCTCCCCCGGGAGCTGATGAAGACCCCCTCCGAAGCTGGGTCGCGCGGAGGAGCGGCCTTGGGGGCGGCTCCGTTTCGGTGGTTGGCGCCTCCTGCCCAGTCCCCGGGACAGGCGTCGAAGGGTCCGGGGGAGCAAGAGTGTCTCCAGCTCTCTCGGTGCCCGGCCGGTCCGGCTGGTTCGGGCCCAGAACTGTCCGAGGGTCTTCTGGCTCCGACCCGGCCCCTTCGCTGGAACACCCCCATTCGGAGTGGGAGGCGAAGGAGTGAGTCGGAGAAAGCCTCCTCGAGCCTTTCACCATCTTCTTCTTCTTTGAGGGGCGCCGAGGGGAGAGCCCGCCGTCGGGGTCGGCCACTTTCCTCTTTGAAATGGCTCGGAGGACCTCCCCCTCCGGAAGGGGCGGGGGTGAGAGCTCGAGTACATCCCATACCGGTTGGATCGCTCCCAAGACCCCACCAGCTCTAGTCGCCGGGTGTATTCGGCCGGAGTGGGGGCCCCGAGGATCCTCTCCTCCAGGCGGGCCACCTCCTCGGGCATCCTGGCGATGATCGACCCTGCATTCGAAAGTCAGGAGTGGGCACCCTCCGAGCACAGCAGAAAGAAGCGAAGCCAAGAAGTACAAATGCTTAGCAAGCTGACGGGAGAGCTCTGTCGGGGTCGACTCGTCTTGGCTGCTCCGAAGCGACGCCGGCCACTCCTCCTTCAGCGGCGGGATCTCAAGGGCCACGAACTCCTCCATCAGGTCCCGCATGCTCATCCGGTGAGTGATGATCTGAAGGAGCTGGATCCTCGCGGAGAATAAGCTGGCACTGGCCTCGACGCGCGCCTCCCTCCGGAGCCAGATATGGCGCGGAGGCCCGGCGAGCCCAGAGCTGAGCCCCACGTGGACGTAGAACCAACAGTTCACCCACTTGGAGTACCACCTCTCGTTGATGGCCTTCGTCGGGAAAGAGTCCGCGTACTTCCTCCGGAGCTGAAAGTTGATGCTCCCGAAGGCCAGTATCTGGCCCCCTTTCTTCTTCGGTTGGCAAAGGGCTTCGTGCATTTGCGCGAAGACCTCCGCCCTCCCTTCACAGCCTTCGGCGCGCATGGCCCATTCGAAGATGGCGAGGCGGGCCACGGCGTTCGAAGATAGCTGCGGGAGCTCCAAGTGGAAGGCATCCAACACTCTGGCAAGGAGCTCCGAAGCGGGGAACCCGAGCCCCGCATCGAAGAAGGCCTCGAAAACGACGACCTCCCCTTCTCTCGGCAGTGGGACCGATTCCCGGCCCGACTTCCTCGCCAGCGACTCGGGGCCAAGGCGGCCCCTAGTCGTTTGCTCGATGGACGCGTCGGTGCACGCCGACGGCCCAAGCTCTAGGGTTTGCTCCCGAAACCGCTCCGACGCGGGACGGAGCTCTCCCGGGTCACGCGTTTCAGCCGGACCAGAGACATTCGCCACCGCTGCCGCTGCCGCCGCCATCTGGCGCTGCAAGAAACGAGGGTCTACCGCCGCGACGTGAGCTCTCTTCTCCACCATTGCGAGAGGAAGTAGGGGGAAAGCGGGAGCTCAAAGAACAGGTACTGGCTGTCGAGAATGGAGCGAGGAAACTGGACGAGTGAGTAGGAAGGGGGCATGTCGGTGCAACAGGAGCTATTTAAGCGCGGGCCACCGCCGCCCGTCCACCTTCCGCCCGCTCGGTGCGCGCGCGCAACGGTCGCGTGGCGTTCGCATTTAAGACCCAACTAGCGCCTCGGGTGCACCAGTCCCTGATGGCCCACCTTGCTGATGTCGCCTGCATGCGTGCCGTATTTACTGCGTCGAATAATGCTCTAGCTCGCCTCCTCGGGCGCCTAAACCTGGCAGTCAAAGGCGGGCAGGCGCCCGCCCTGCCGGTCAAACTTCTTCCTTCGAAGGGAGGAGAAGCGATTGACTCGCCGAAGGTGCTCCGGGACTAGCTCCCGGCCTCTGAATTCCTGGACGCCCCGCTGATTCCGAAGCATCCCCGAAATGATCGGATGGGACCGCCCCGCAGCGGAATTCTGCATCTATCTGTAAGTCATTTCCTTATAAAGGTTATCGAGATTATCATGTGCGCTTCCACCCTCTCTTACGCAGGGCTCCCGAAGAGGAAAGAAGCGAGGGGCTACTGTTGGGGGATATAATCCCGAAGAGAGCGTAGGAACGAGGAGGTCCATACGGCTCCGTAGGAAGACCATCACCAGAGGACCCTAAGCCCTAGGCCGGAGGTGCCTGGTCCTCCGAGCGAGGGAGCCGGAGGCTTCCGGAGGTTCCAAGGCGCTACGGAGGGGTCTTTAGAGGGAGCTACCGGCCAGACGCCGGAGGCCAACCTTCGGGCGGGCCATAGGCTCCGGGGGGAGCCATACGTGGGAAGGACCCAGTCAAGGCCGCGCGGGGACAAGATCGTGATCGTCTGCGCCATGTCGGGCGGCCACTGCAGCGCCCGACACGGCGATACACTGTCAGCATCGAATCTTCCTGTCTATACTACATATAGTCCATTTTGTTTGTACTACCGGCCCGTGTCAGGCCATGTCTGTACTACCGGTCAGCGTCGGGCCAACTAGCGGTTGGCGGTTCAGGGGTGCCTGGCCCCTCAGGGAGGGTCACCCTATAAATACCCCCGACTACAGTTGTAATGGACACACGAGCCAAGAATACAGAGCACACTGCATTCCACTACTCTCAAAAACCTGCTGGTTCGATCCGTCGTCCCAACACTCCGAAACCAATCTCTCAACACCAGACACCTCCGACGAAGTAGCTCTGAATGTGGAAACCTTCAACAGAGTAGATTCAAAGTACCAATTTGGCCTGAGGACCGAATTTTGCTAAGTGCTACACTAGTGGCGAAGATAGCAATCTGTTACGCAGATTAGCGGATACTTCACAGGCGAAGTAACAACGCTATAGCAATCTATTACGTAGATTAACGGATACTTCAAAGGCGAAGTAACAAGGATTACCACTGTTCTGAAGTGGCCATCGGATGGCATCCAGGCAAACCCAAGAAGAGTACAGAAAGGTAAAGATAAAGTAAATACGATTCAAAGCTAGGGCTTTGTGGTTGATTTGTGTTGGGGCTAGACTTCTAATCTCTAAGCCTAATCTGGTGGAATTCTGTTTGGTCATGCGTAGAGATAAACACTTAGATAGAATCGGATTCAATTCCATCTCTGCCCAAAGTGGGCCTTCGGCTAGGCCTGTCGAAGCCTACTCCTCGGGCTGAAGCTTCGGCGGGGTGGGCCTCCGAAGTCCTTCAGGCCGAAGGCTGCAGGCTTGCTGGAAGCTTATGAAGCCTATAGCCTTGTGGGCCTTCGGCCCTTTAGGGATTCGGCCTAACCCGGGACATGTATTTTCGGCCCAAATTACCAAAATTGATATTTTTAATAATCATAACCATTAATACGATTTTTTGCTATCAACAGTTCCTGAGATAATCTTTGATATCGTCGAAGCTTTTCTGGCCCTCCGGCGTCCATTTGAAACTCTCGAACACCTTCAGGGCTTTAAATATCAGGAGGCTTCGCTTTGCTGATCTGGCCATCAATCTGCTGAGGGCTGCGAGCCGTCCTGTCAGCTTCTAGACTTGCTTCAAATTTTCTGGTGGAGCCATTCTTTGTAGTGCACTTATCTGCGTCGGGCTAGCTTCGATTCCTCTACTCGAAACTAAGTACCCTACCCTAGCAATTTTCCTGCTTGCGCCCCGAATATACATTTTTCAGGGTTGAGGCGAACTCCACAAGATCAGAGGCTATCAAAAGTCTCTACTACGTCTAGACTATGATGGTGCTTTACAACACTTTTTATTACAATGTCATCCATATAGGCTTCGACATTTCGACCTATCTAGTGACCTAGAGCTTTAGCAATAAGACATGAAAAAGTAGCCCCGGCATTTTCGCAAGCCAAAAGGCATTCAAACATAACAAAATACTCCGGAAGGAATTATGAAACTCGTCTTGGCTTCGTCTTCGCGCTTTAGCCAAACTTGATGATAACCGGAGTATGCATCTACGAAGCTTAGGAGTTCGGAGCCAGCCGTAGAATCCACAAGCTGATCAATACGGGGCATAGGATAGGGGTCTCACGGGCATGCTTTATTTAGTGACGTGAAGTCGATGCACATGCGCCACTTGTTAGAGCCCTTTTTCTTGACAAAATCGGGGTTGACCAACCACTCTGTGTGGGCTACTTCCCTGATAAATCCAGCCATCAACAATTTCACCACTTCCATCTTGGTGAGGTCTTCCCTTTCAGTTGTCAACTTCCGGAGCCCCTGGTACACTGGCCGAGACTTCGGGTTGACAAGTAAACTGTGCTCAATGATTCTTCGGTCAACTCCGAGGATATCTTCGTCGGTCCACGCAAAGATATCTAAGTTTTCTTTAACTACTTCCTCCAGCGAAGTAGATATTTCCGAAGGTAGCCCCTTGCCGAATTGGATTGGATATTCCTTGCCATCTTTTAGGATCATCTCCGTGATCACATCACCTTTTAGGCTTGGCTTTAGGGAAGGGCCCTTCGAGGGGTCTGAGGACCCCGAAGCTTCCTCCGAGTGCTCTAGCACACTATTCACATGCCGAGGGTCCAGAGGTGGACCATGGCCATACTCTGCTCTCCAGGCTGCAACTTGGTCTCCTGAAATAGTGAGAACTCCACCTTGCGTGGGCATCTTGAGACACAAATAGTTATGATGTGCTACAGCTCCGAACTGGTTTAGCATTCCCCTCCCAATGATTGAATTGTAGGCGTATGGGGCATCGATGACATCGAACATAACCTCCTCAAACCTAGCCAGGGGCCCCTCTCCGAAGGCAACCTCGAGACCTATCTGGCCGACGACATCGAGAGGACCTGTGAAACCTTGGAGTGGGTGAGCTGCCGGAAGTAGGTGTCTTTGGGGAATGCACATCTAGTCGAAGGCTTGGACGCAGAGTATATCTACGGAGCTTCCACCGTCCACCAATATCCTTCGGTCTTAAACTCCCACTATATCAGCTGAAACAACAAGGGGGTTAGCATGGGGGAATTTCACCCTTGCAACATTGTTGGCAGTAAAAGAAATAGGTACATCGGACCACTCTAGCATTTCTGCGGCCGAGCTCGAGGTCCCAATGTGTCTTACTTCGCGAACATAGTCCCTCCACTGCCGCTTTGACATGTTACCGAGGGTCCCTCCTCCAGAAATGGGTAGGACCACCCGCTTTCCGCGATCTTGGGGATCCTCCTGCTTCGGTGGTGGCATAATGTTGGCCACCGGGAGCTACATCAGTGCTTCAGGATTGCTGGCCCGAACCACAACCTACACAAGCTCCAAACGCACTGTTGGAGAGGCCCGATCCGAGGTTCCTCACCCTGAGATTCGCCCTAAATACTCGCCTCTAAGGGTCAATATGAACTTACAATCTTTTGTGTCATGGCTTCTATTTTTGCCATGTACACACTAGAAGAAAGTCTGGCACCCACCAGCCATCTTCTCTTGAGGCTTCGAGGTACTAGCCTTGTTAGCTTGCATCTGTTGAAAGTTGAAAGGCATCTTCAGGGCGGAGGGTGCAATATTTAATACCTCGAAGTAGAAGTGCTTCTTTCCCCGTCTATGATCATTGAAGCGATTATCAAGGGGGGCTTGCGGAGGAGTCGGGACTTCTAGTTCTGTCTTCACGGCTCGAAGGACTGGTGCAGGCACCACAATTCTTCAGAGGCAGCCTTCTTCTACCTTGGCATACTGTTCAAAGTATGCCATCAATTGTGCTACAGACGACACTAGCTTTTGGTGAAGTTTGTTGAGGAGGTCTGGGTTCAACACCCCTCCGTGCGCTACATCCACTACCGAAGACGTAGACAAGCCTTTAATCTGAGACTTGGTGTGGGCGAAGTGTGTAAAGTACTCCTGAAGGGTCTCCCCTGCTTGCTGTTCACATAGAACAAGCTTCCCGTGGACATTGGGGCTACGAATGTACCCTGGAAGTTACTTACGAACATCCTCTTTAGCTGCTCCCATGACCTGATTGATCCTAGCTTTAGAGACTAGAACCATTGGAGAGCCACACCTTCCAACATGATGGGGAAGCACTTCGCCATTGTGTTCCGCACGCCTTCGCTGGCTTCTATTGCCAGGGCAAAAGTACGAGAGAACTATCCTGGGTCAGACCCACTAGAGTATTTGTGCAACTTCAAGGGTTTGAACTTGGGGTCAAAGGGCACTTTCTGCAAGTCTGAATGTAGTGGAGATTCGTCATCAAAGGATGCATTCTCGGCATCTTCTGGGACTGGAAGAGCTTCGGGATAATCATGATCGTCATCTTGAGGCACCTCCGAAGCAAGAGTGAAGGCTTGAGGGCGAAGCTTATCTGCAGCCTCTTGCCTCCACCTTGCTACTTCCTCCTGAAGCCGTGCTACTTGGGTAGCCGCATCCTTAGGAAGGTCTTTTCTTCCTCCGGAGGGGACCTCCGGGTCTTGAGAACTGGGATAATCAGTTCGAAGCACCGAGGGAGCTGCTCGGGGAACTCTGGGTGCTCGAGGTTTGATGACCACTTCCGGAGTTTGTGGAAGGACTGAGGGTCCTGCACCATTAGTCCGAGGGGACCTTCGGGGAGGATCAGTAGCTAGGCTCCGCTTGGGAGACATGGCTTATGGAGTTAAGGTCCAATGACCAAAGTCTTCGAATGATTTGTTAAGGCAAGAAAAGGCCTTTAAACTACACTTAGAAGCCTCTTACTAAAGGGTGTGCGGAATCTTTACACTCCGAAACTCCCTCCGCAAGTGCTCTTCGAAGTGCAGTCAGCGGTAGAGAACTAGCTTCTAGAACTAAGTTCCCCACGGACGGCGCCAACTGTTGGCGTAAAAGATTACGCTAACAAGTTCTCTAAGATTAAGAACTAACAAACAAATAGTTTGTGAAGTGGACTATCTCAAGCCTCCATATTGGATAATAGCTCGAAGTAGTTTGAAGTTGTGTATTGAATATCTGAATATTCGATGCCTATTACAGGGTGAGAATGGGGGTATTTATAGGTAAAAACTTTAAGGAAAAGACCCTTTTACCCCTAAGTTACAACTGACATAGTGGAAACTATTTTGGTACCCCTAATAGGGCTAAAATGGTAAAAGACTAATCTAATCAGAAAGAAGATAAATCTTCTGTCTTTGCTGGCCGTTGTCCACTGCGGAGATTGAACCTTCGAAGTGTATCTTCGAATGGTGTAGGACCGAAAGTAGCGACCAGAGGGGGATGAATGGGCGCCTAAAAAATTCTTTCGAATCAGTGGCCTCCTCCCAACACCCAACACACCTCAACGAACTCTAAGCAGAAACAAAACGGATCACAGGTGCTAAAAATAATATAGCCTAAAAATGACCGATGTCCTAGTTGAAAAGACACCACCAAAGTGTTCAAAAGGTAGATCAACAGTGCATTCAGAACATAGGCATTTTAAGCATCATAAAAATTAATCATCACATGCATTTAATTCAAATGCACGCAAAACGAGATGAAGATTTACTGTTTAAAAGTTGTCTCCTGTTTGATACTTGTCGAAACCTATCCGAAGTCGTCGTATGAAGCCTGGCCTGTGTCGAAGCCTGCGTCTGTAGCCGACGGAGCCTATTTACCTATGACGAAGAATGGCGTGGAGTTGTGGACCAAGTGTAGCCGATACGAATCAGTGCAGGAGCTGGAGCCGTTGTTGATGTGAAGCAGCTAGTAGTGCTCGTTGCAGGCAGAGATGTCTGCATGACTTTACTGGTTTTCCAGAAAAAAAACAGAAACATTGGTTTTCTTTGGGACCCGAGATAACCAGGCAGGACTCCTATCCAATTAGCAGCAACAACAAACTGTGGAGATAACCACGAACAAGATGCTAACCAAATGCAGATGATTCGAAGTGGTGAATAAAAAAATGACAATAAAACTTCAGTTCTGCGCAGTACACTATCAGTGCATAGATCGAGGAAAATTATTAGGCTGAAAACACAAGAAAAACAACAGGAATCGTGTGCCAAAGATTCCACGGTGTGTGTGCTCACTGGCGAAAAACACTAAAGAATAGGGGTCTGCTCCTGCTGCACTCCATGCAATTTCTGGTGGAAATAAATAGTGCAGGAACAGAAAATGGCAATGGCTGAACCAATCAGCAACAAGGAAAAAAATTCCAGAAATAGAAATCAAAATAAAAGCATTTGATGGTGCAGTTTCCAAAGCCAAGCATTAAACATCGGAGAAACTACCAGTGAAGGAATAAAAATTACATGCAACCGGATGAACTTGCGGCGACGCAAATAGAGAGAGAAAAAGAGTGACCCAAAGTTTTGATTGGTAAAGTGATTTCAGAATAGGGTAACCTAACACTAGGATATTGGGGCTATTTATAGGCAGCCCAATAAATGGGAAAAATGCAAAAATACCCCTAGTGTTTTTACAGACGCTGAAATAAAATGGAAAAGACCAAACTGCCCGTAGGATATTTTTACAGACTTGACTGACTGACTGTGGGCCTAAGGACAAAATAGTAAACTCTTAATTACAGATGACTTATCCTGAAGTGGAGCTTTCATAGCGACTACGGCTTTGCCTCAGAACGGTCCGATCTGAGATTAGCGGTCATCAGTTTTGCGCCAAAACTGACAAAGCGTCCACCAACTTTGCACAAGGTACCCGGATTGGGCCGGCCTGATTCCCTAGCTCTCTTATCCCGGCAATCGCTCGCCGCCCGTGTACTTGAGTCAATCCTGGTCAATAGCCCAACGGATCCTCTGCTGCTCCTAGCCCATGTACCCGGATTGGGCCAGCCCGACTTCGTGGCCCCTCTGCCCGACAGTCGCTCGCTGCCCGTGTACCTGAGTCACAAGCGGCCCAGACACAACAGGTCTTCTCCTCTATTTGTGTCATCTTGACTTCCGTTTACAATGACTCATCACATCTGGAGCCATGAGGCCCATACTCTTCAGCATGGCTCCTCAATCTCCCCCTTGATGAGTGCATTGTCAACACTTCTCTTCATCAGCTCTCCAGTACCTGCGAGCATATGTGGAAAACACGAAAACAAAACACAAGAAAATAGAGAAGAAGAAAATAAAGTAAAAATTTAACCCTAATGACCAAAAGCCAAACAATAGCAAGAAAGCGGTCATTATGGTTAACCAAAAGTAAAGACTCAAAACAAGTGCAATCTCAGAATTATCAACAAGGATATCCAAAGAGTAAGGACAAACGGGACAAAAACTCCCCCTGAAACAAATCCCAGAGAAAGCCAAAACTCCCCCTTAAACTCTTCTCCCAAAATATCTCCCCCTTGTTGACAATTGGACTCATCAAGCGAGACTAAATGCACTCTAAAGAGACACAAACTCCCCCTGAAAAGCAACTCCCCCTCAAAATATGCAATGAATGCAACTGGGATGCAGGTGGAGTGTAGAAAGCATGCTTCTCAGATATGATTGACTGCAATTACAACATCTAACAAGTATGGCAAAAGACATACTGTTTAAGACACATGGCATGATCAGTGTAACAAATGATATCTAAACAAAGTCATTTAGCACGCATTTTCAATTTTTGCAAACCAAAAGCATCACCACATTTTCTAGTCGACAAGCAAGGTAAAACATGATATGCAGAAGCTAACTGATATCTACTAAGATAAGCATTGTCCAAAACAAAGTGCTTCAGCAAACTTGTTATCTCTTTAATTTTAGGATTTTTCTTTTTCCTTTTTCATGTTTACCAGGGGTTATTTGCATGTCAAACCTTATGCTAACTTACCAAGTCAAGCCTAGGCCAGAACTGGACCATCAGAAGCTTAAGACATTGGTCTTGGTATACACCACACTGTCCTGGTTCATACCAAAGTGCTATGGTAAGCAGTCCAGAACAATGCAATGCGACCAGGCAAACCCACCTGGATCTTTTCAAAATTATGCATAAAAAGGCATGGATTTTTCATTCATTTTTATTTTTATCAATTTTATAGCACATTTCCATGTTTAAAGCATAAAGATGTCCAACTTGCATATCTGCATCTGAGTGAGGAACTAGCTACAAGGCATGTAACAGATAGCAAAAGCATTCAGCCTACACATGCTAGTTACCAGAAGCAATGGTGATCATTTTTCAATTTTAAAGCATAAAAGCCATGCATATGAAAGATATAAGACATATCATGTGAACTGAAGCAAATCATGATCATCGACAAGTAATGAAAAGCATGTACCAGCTAGAGCAAGTAAAGCAGGTCAATCATATAACAGAAGCAAGATCAAAGTGTGATATGAGAATATGCATGATTTGAACCCACACAGAAAGACTCAAGAAAAGAGTAAAGAAGAAAGAAAACTGACTCAAAATATCCTAAAAAGGATACACAACACCCAAATCCCCTCGCAAACGCTCAAAAGTAGACTGATCTAGAGGTTTGGTGAAAATGTCAGCCAACTGATGATGGGTATCAACATGAACAAGGTCAATGATACCTTTCTCATATTGATCCCTCAGAAAGTGAAAGCGCACATCAAGGTGTTTGGTTTTGAATGGAGACAAGGGTTTTTCCCTACACTAATCGCACTGGTGCTGTCAAAAAATAGAGGAACTCTGGTAGGAAAGAACAACCCAAAGTCTCGTAAAGTGGAAATCATCCAAACCAACTGTGAGCAGCAGCTACATACTCAGCCTCAGTGGTCAAAAGTGCAACTCCACAATGCTTTCGAGAAGACCAAGAGACAAGAGAAGAACCAAGAAACTTGCAAGTACCGGAATTCGACTTGCGATCCAACCGGGACACACCAAAGTCAGCATCCGAAAAGCCAGATAAATCAATAGATGATGATGTGAGAAACCAAGGGTGGTTTCGGTGTTTGTGATGAGTGATTGACTGGATTATTTACCCTCTGTTCGAAGGGTACCTCCGGAGGGGCTTCGGAGGTGGTACCTCCGAAGGGTGTTCGGAGGTGTGTCACCGGAGTGTGTTCGGTGTTTGCTTGCTGCAGCTGTGCAGCGGAGTGTACCTGTCGGAGGGGTCCGACAGTACGCGATGACTGGGTTCGTACCGATGGGTTCGGTACTTTGGGCGGTACACCGGAGTGTGTGCCGGAGGTTGTTAACCCGGAGAGGTCTCCGGAGTACTGGATACACTTGTTTGCTTGTCGGTGGTGCGCAGGGACTTCGGAGGCGACGGACAGGGTTCGATCCAAGTGAACTTGGGTCAAGCGGGTGGCTTGATGCCAGGGGAGCGGGGAGCTCCGACACGGTGGCAGCGAAGGTGGTCCGGGTCGGTCCTCGGGTCGAGGCGTGCCAGGTGAAGGCAGAGAGTGCGGAGCGTGGCTCCGGCTGAAGGTGCTCCGAGACAAAGTCCTCGGAGGTGAGGCACTTCGAAGGTACTCCGAATGGAGTGACTTCGGAGTTGGTGGACCAAGTCCTCTGCGGAGGCAAGGGATTCGAAGTGTGCTCCGGAGGGAGACACTCGAAGGTGCCCGACGAAGGTCTCAGAAGTCGAGGTGCATCGAAGGCATGGTCCGGGTGAGGCTCGTCGTGGAGTGTGCTCGGGGAGAGGCACTGCGACGGAGTGCTCATGGAATGCTTCATGCGAAGGCCTTGGACGAAGGAGGGACTTCGAAGGGTGGTACTCCGAAGGTGGGCTTCGGAGTGAGGTTGACTTGAGGTGCTTCGGCCATGCATGGCTTCGGTACACGGACGGACGGTGTTCGAGCTCGGAGTAGCTGCGAAGCCGTGGTGGTCCACTCCGGAGGTGGTGGTGCGAAGGCCCAAGGGCTTTGACGGCTTCGGCTCAAAACCGTCACTGTATCGAAGGTCTTCTTCGGCGGAGCGAAGGCCAACAGGCTGCAGGCTTCTCGCCGAAGCTTCCGCACCCCTCGCGTGCGAAGGGAGGTTCCAGAAGTCAACTCTGTAAAGGCTGACACTGTCTGTTCTGAAAAAGGCTGACACTGTCCCCTCTGCAGCTGACAGAGAAGCCTCCAAAATAAAGGTGGACTACCTTTTGTACCCCTTAGTTCTGTAGAGACAAATCTGTTGTAAACCCTAGGGGTAATGTAGTCACTTCCTTAGGATGAAGCCGTGGGCTATAAATATGGGGGCTCGGTAGGTAACATTCAACACTTTGAGCATTTTCAGTTGAGCTCCTGTAGACATACCTCGCTGTATTCATTCTGAGTTCAATACATTTTGTGTTCCTTGTTCAAGCAGCGAAGCCCTGCTTCTGTGTGCTTTTGCTTGAGCTCGTATTGCATACCTCGCTAGTTTTAGTTCACCGAAGCCTGTCTTGGCGAAGTGTGTGTTTCTCGCGAAGTGTGCTTTTCAGTGTGCTGTCGCTCTGTGTAACACGAGGCAAGACCTCGCTGCTTACTAGCGAAGCCCTGATCTTTTCCCGTAGTGCTTCTTGTGTTGAAGCCCTTAGCGTGGTCCGTTTTGTGTGCGTGTAGACCTTCGGGTACGAAGCCCAGCACCCGTTGCTGTTGCCAAGTACTTGGTCGAAGTCCTCAGAGGGCTGTCCACTCTTGCGAAGGGTGAAGTGCGAAGTTTGCTCAAAGCACCTTGTGTGCGGAGCCTGCACTGACTTAGCAGAGTAGTTTTTCGAGGGTTGTTAGTGGAGCGAAGTCTTCTTGACTTCGAACTTTTGCCTCTCCGAAGCCTGTGTTCGAAGGTGTCGAAGTACCTCCGAACTAGACCTTCGAAGGCTGTGTTCGAAGCCTGTTCCGCAGAAGACAGAACAGAACCGAAGGCTAAGTTTTTAGCCAGAAATTTTAAAAGCTCCCATTCACCCCCCCTCTGGTCGCCGTTTCCGGTCCAACAATTGGTATCAGAGCAGGTTAAGATCACCAGTTGACCTTAACCGGTTTTGTGATCTGTTGGCGACATGGATAGAGGCAGTAAAATTCCTCTGTTCGATGGGACTGATTTTGCATACTGGAAGGTGCGCATGGAGGCTTACTTGTTAAGCCAAGGAAATGCAATTTGGGAGATTGTGGACTCACAATACTCCATCCCTGATACCCGCACCACTCAAACTGAAAAAGATCAGTATATTGCCAACTCGAAGGCAAGAAACATACTGTTCATTGGTTTGAGTCGGAGTGAGTTTGATAGGGTGCAGCACCTTAGGACTGCTAGGGAGATTTGGACAACACTCACTGTCTTTCATGAGGGCTCTGCTCAGATTAAGGCCAGGCGCCAAAGCACCTACAATCAACAGTATCAGCTGTTTGTGCAGGCACCTGGTGAATCTGTAGATGCCATGTTTTCTCGCTTTGACGCGATAGTGAGTAACTTGCGATCCAACGGGACGCTTGCTTACAGTGATCATGATAGGGCTATCAAGCTTCTCTATGCTCTTGATCGTAGCATATGGGAGGTGAAGATATCCAGCATTGAGGAGTCCACAGGCTATGACACTCTAACCTGTGATGAACTCTTTAGCAAGCTGAAGTCCACAGAGATTGCCAAGGCATCTCTTGCAGTGCATAGAAGCTCTTTGCCACAGCCATTGGCATTGGTTTCTAACACTAGCCGTGGCACCACTGCAGAACCAAGCACATCAGGCACTTGTGTTCTTGCAGATGGTTTTGCTTTGTCCTCCCTGGTCTCCGTCACAAAGGAGCAGGTGGACACTCTAGCTGATGATGAGCTTGCTCTCATTGCCCGGAGGTTCACCCGCTTTCATCATGAGAGACGGGATCAGAGGAGAAGTGGTTTTAGTGGCTGCTATGAATGTGGCGACACCTCTCACATTAAGGCCAATTGCCCCAAGGTCAAGAAGAGAGATGAGAGTGACCGCCCCAAATTCCACAAAAAGGAGAGGAAGCCCTTTGTGAAGGGCAAGCGCGGCAAGATGGCTAAGAAAGTAGCCAAGGCCGCTTCCAGAGCTTTTGTTGCTGCTCTCAGCGACATCGACACATCCTCAACTGAGGAGTCGAGCTCTGAGGAGGAGGAGTCCCCAAGGAAGGAGGACAAGAAGGACAAAAAGGGACGTGACTTCACCGGCCTTTGCTTCATGGCCGACAGCGATCACAGCGGCGATGAGCTTGACTCATCTGAGGTAAACCTATCTTCTGACCAGCTTCTAATTAAATTAGATGAGCTGAATGAGGTTGTGCTTGGTCAGGATAGATTACTTGTGCAAGCCGCTAGAGAACGAAAAGACCTTAGACTTAGGCTAGAAAACATTTCTACTGAATATGCCATGCTTAAGTCTAAGTTTGATGATGCTGAATGTGAATCTTGTTCTGTTGTCATGGGTGAGCTTTCTCAGTTGCGTTCTGTACATGCTCAAACTCTTTCTGAGCTTGAGACTGCACAGAAGCAGCTTTTGGAGGTGGATTCTAGACCTCATGATATTATTGATTGCATGAACTGCTCTTTATTACGTGATAGCATTTCTTTACGCGATAAGCATGTTCATGATTTGGAGGCTAGATTGGAGAGGGCCGGTAGTTCTAAGGATGTGCAACCTGTGTGTGACACATGCATTACCCTTAAGGACCAGCTAGGCACTGTTAGAGAGCGAGCTGAGAACCTCATGTCCGAAAATGAATACCTTCTTTCTGTGGTAAATAAATGCACTGAAGGGAAGGGTAGGATGGATTTGCTCTTGGCCAAGACCAAGTTGTGTGCTGACAGAGCCGGGGTAGCTCTAGGTTTGGGTTTTGAGAGGATAGCTTCAGACAGTCAGACCAAAACTGTTTTTACCTCTCCTACCACCCTAGAGAAAGAGAGAGCTCTGTTGGACACCCCATCAGCCAAAAAGCCTACCCATCCACCAAAGAAAACCACTCCTCCTGCCAAGAAAAATCCTCCCAAGAAAGCCATTCAGAAGAAACCCAAGGAGCCTGTGAGAGTTGCTCCTATGACCCATGAGAGTGCACCCAGGAGAGTGTTTCATTGTTCTTATTGTCAGCGGGCGGGTCATTTGATTGGTTTCTGTTTCCGTCGCATCAAGGATGAGCGACGTGCACAGGCGATGAGCTATCAGGACATGCATTACCCATCTTTAGGTATGCATGAGTCTGAGTATTACTCTCGTCCTGTTTTCGAGGCTCCTCGTGCTTCTCGGAGAGGTTTTGCTCCTCGAGGTGTTCACCATGTTCCATATGGTGGTAGACCTCGGGCGAGTAGCTTTGTACCTCGTCAGAGTAGGAGACCTCGTCATGCTTTGCGTACTTTGCATGTAGGTAGACCTCGCACTTTGTATCATGCTGATTTTCATGTGCGTAGACCGTCTACTTTTACTGTGCCTACTACTCGTGTCACTCAGTGCTGGATGCCTCGTCATTATTTTACTCACCCCAGCACTGAGCGATCGAGGCATTCTTATCATGTGTAGGCGACAGGTCGAGGCTTGGAGGGCACGTGGATCATGGACTCCGGTTGTTCGCGCCACATGACCGGAGATGCAAATTGGTTCTCCAGCCTCACCACAACCAAGCAAAGGGAACATATCACCTTCGGAAACAATCGAAGGAGTAGAGTGAAAGGTAAAGGTGTGGTAAGAATTAACTCGAATTTCACTCTCAAAGATGTTGCTTTGGTTGAGAACCTGGGATACAATTTGTTGTCTGTATCTCAGTTGCTTGATGAGGGCTTCGAAGTGCGATTTCATCGCGATACTTCGCAAGTGCTCAATTCGGATGGCGTTGTGGTGTGTAAGATCTTTAGGGTTGGGAGAGTTTTTGGAGCTGATTTTTCAGGGTCGTCTGGTTCTTCTCATTGTCTTGTTGCACATTCGACTTCTGAGCTTTGGAAGTGGCATAGGAGACTAGGGCATATGAGCTTTGAGTTGCTCGCTCGTCTGAGCGCCCTAGGTTTGATCCGAGGATTGCCCAAGCTCAAGTTTGAGAAGAATTTAGTTTGCGCTCCTTGTCGACATGGAAAAATGATTGCCGCCTCGCATTCGCCAGTCACCACTGTGATGACTGAACAGCCCGGAGAACTTCTCCATATGGACACTGTAGGTCCTTCTCGGGTTAGTTCTTTAGGCGGCAAGTGGTATGTTTTAGTTATTGTCGACGATTACTCTCGCTACTCTTGGGTCTTCCTTCTTGCCAGCAAGGATGAAGTGTTTTCACACTTTCGGAGCTTGGCTTTGAGACTGTTCACTGAACTCCCTGGTGCATTAAAATTCATTCGAAGCGATAATGGCACCGAGTTCAAAAATAGTCTCTTTGTTGACTTTTGCATGGAGCATGGCATAGAACATCAATTCTCTGCTCCGCGGGTTCCTCAACAGAACGGTGTTGTTGAGAGGAAAAACCGCACTTTGGTTGAGATGGCTAGGACGATGCTTGATGAGCATAGGACTCCTAGAAAATTCTGGGCTGAGGCCATGAACACAGCATGTTACATCTCAAACCGAATTTTCTTGCGCTCAATTTTAAATTTGACATCTTATGAGCTGCGTTTTGGGAGACAGCCCAAGGTTACTCATCTTCGAGTTTTTGGCTGTCGCTGTTTCATCCTAAAACGTGGAAACTTGGATAAATTTGAGTCGCGATCTTCTGATGGGATCTTTTTGGGTTATACTACTCATGGTCATTCTTATCGTGTTTATAACTTGGAAACTAACACTGTCATCGAGTCATGTGATGTGACTTTTGATGAATCAACCCCCTCTGTTAGTTCTGCTCTTGAACAGGCAAATGAACACGACATGGAACAGACCTTATTCGAAGACGAAGATCCCGGAGAATTCGAGGATGATCCCCTACTACCCTCGACATCGACCCCCGAAGCTGACCCCGCTTCAACTACTTCGGCACGAGGTCCCGAAGTGACTACCTCGACATCGGTCATCTTGGACCACTCCAACGCACAAGTTGAGGGGGAGACTGCATCCCGCCGCGAGGCTCCACATCATGTTCAAAGGATGCACCCTCCCGAGCAGATCATTGGTGAGCTTGATCAAAGGGTAACACGTTCTCATGCCCATTTCACTAATGCTGCTTTTGTTGCTTCTTTCGAGCCTTTAGATGTTAGTCATGCACTTTCTGATTCTAGTTGGATCAATGCCATGCATGAAGAGCTTGAAAATTTTGAGAGAAACCAAGTCTGGACTTTAGTTGATCCTCCACCAAATGTTCATTTCATTGGAACAAAATGGATTTTCAAAAATAAACAAGGGGAGGATGGAACAATTGTTAGAAATAAGGCTAGACTTGTAGCTCAGGGTTTTTCTCAACTAGAAGGGATTGATTTTACTGAAACTTTTGCACCTGTTGCTCGCCTTGAGGCCATTAGGATTTTGCTTGCCTTTGCGACATCCCGGGGATTCAAACTCTATCAAATGGATGTCAAAAGTGCTTTTCTTAATGGCTTCATAGGTGAAGATGTTTATGTAAAACAACCCCCTGGTTTTGAAAACCCCAAGTACCCACATAAAGTCCTTAAACTTCATAAGGCTCTTTATGGACTCAAGCAGGCCCCTCGGGCTTGGTATGATAGACTTAAGTCTTTTCTGCTTGAGCGAGGGTATTTGATGGGCTCTGTTGATAAAACTTTGTTTACTCTCAAGCATGGCAAAGATTTCCTCCTAGTTCAGATTTATGTGGATGATATCATCTTTGGTGGCTCTTCTCATGCTTTGGTTGCCGAGTTTGCAGATACCATGAGCAGGGAATTTGAAATGTCGATGATGGGTGAACTCACCTTTTTCCTTGGTTTGCAAATCAAGCAAAGCAAACAAGGTACTTTTGTCCACCAGACAAAGTACACCAAGGACCTGCTCAAGAAATTCGACATGTCCGATGCGAAGCCCCTCGCCACTCCAATGGCTACATCTGTAGCATTGGACCCTGACGAAGATGGAGAAGCCGTAGATCAGAAGGAGTTCCGGAGCATGATCGGCTCCCTCCTCTACTTGACTGCCACGAGGCCGGACATACACTTCGCTGTGTGTCTGTGCGCTCGTTTTCAGGCTTCACCACGAGCTTCGCACCGCCAAGCGGTTAAGCGCATTCTAAGGTATCTCAAACACACCCTTGAATTTGGCATATGGTATTCATCGTCTTCATCTTTATGTCTTAGAGGTTATTCAGATGCGGATTTTGCTGGGTGTAGAATTGATAGGAAGAGTACCTCTGGTACTTGTCATTTTCTGGGTACGTCTCTGGTTTGCTGGTCTTCCCGCAAACAGTCTAGTGTTGCACAATCGACGGCCGAGGCCGAATATGTTGCTGCAGCTAGCTGTTGCTCTCAGATTTTGTGGATGGTTTCCACTTTGCGGGATTTCGGGTTAGATTATAAGAGTGTTCCACTTTTCTGTGATAACACTAGTGCTATTTGTATTGCAAACAACCCGGTTCAGCACTCCAGAACCAAACACATTGATGTACGGTATCATTTTCTCAAAGATCACAATGAGAAGGGTGATATTGAACTTCAATATGTTGATACCCAACACCAGCTTGCCGATATTTTTACAAAACCCCTCGATGCTTCTCGATTTGCTTACTTGCGTGGGGAACTTGGTATTTGTCATCCCTATGGCATTTTGTGAGGGGGAGCTGATTTCAATTGACTTGCATATGCTCATTATGTGTGGAATTGCACTTACATCTTTTGCTATTATATGCCTGCTTTTAATTCAAAGAAATCATGACAGCTCAGCTCTGTGAAATATGTCTGGAACATTGATTGTGCATGATGTTTTATTTTCTAAAATCAAAACTTGCTCACCGCACAATCTTGTATCTAGCTTGTTTAGGCAGGACTGCCTTTAGCTATCTTTTATCTACTTAACAGCAAGACACTGTTCCTTGGATGCAAAAATTTGCAACTTGAAAAATATGTTCTTTATTCATGGATATTCTTCAAGATATTTGAATCAAAATCGAAAATCCATGCTTTGTCTGGTTTAAATGAAAAGATCCAGGAGGGTTTGTTTGTCGCACTACTCTATTCTAGACTGCTTACCATTGCACATTGGTCTGAACTGGGATAGTGTCGTGTATGCCAAAATCATCGCCTTAAGCTTCAGATGGCTTTCATGCCTAGGCTTGGCCTGATTGGAAAGTATAAGGTGGACAAACAAATAACCCCTGGCACTAAGCAAAGAACAACAAAATTAATCATCAAGTTTGCTTTCAAAGCTCCTTTTTGAACAAGACTTGTCTGTCTAGGGTAGAAATTGTTAGCTTTGCGCAGTCCTTGCCTTCACATGTCTCGCTACTTTGATTAAGTGGTGATGCTTTTACTTCAAAATGACAAAATCACATGCCATCATCTTGTTTCACAGATTGTTAAATTGAGCTGAGCACATGATCATTTGTGTTAATTTTGGCATATTTTTGCATTATATGTCTTTGCAATTCTATTCATTTCAAAGCTTTGCATCTTTTGAATGCTCCTTGATGCTTGCATTGCCAAAGGGGGAGAAAAATTCCGGACAGGTTTGCTTTGTTCTCTGCTGCAAGAAGGCATTATTTCTAAAGGGGGAGAGATTTTTGACATAAAGGGGGAGAAAAATTTGCTCAACTCAGGGGGAGTTTTTATCCAAAGGGAGTTTTGCCGAAGGGGCTTTTACTCTTTTTCAAAGGGGGAGAAAAATTTCTTTTATCAAGTGACATGCTTTGGCTCTTTTCTGAGTTTTTATGGTCACTTGTGTGCTGAAATTTTTTTTAAAATTTTCTTGAACTTGGATTTGGTTGTCAATGCACTCATCAAGGGGGAGATTGAGAAACCAAGGGTGGTTTCGGTGTTTGTGATGAGTGATTGACTGGATTATTTACCCTCTGTTCGAAGGGTACCTCCGGAGGGGCTTCGGAGGTGGTACCTCCGAAGGGTGTTCGGAGGTGTGTCACCGGAGTGTGTTCGGTGTTTGCTTGCTGCAGCTGTGCAGCGGAGTGTACCTGTCGGAGGGGTCCGACAGTACGCGATGACTGGGTTCGTACCGATGGGTTCGGTACTTTGGGCGGTACACCGGAGTGTGTGCCGGAGGTTGTTAACCCGGAGAGGTCTCCGGAGTACTGGATACACTTGTTTGCTTGTCGGTGGTGCGCAGGGACTTCGGAGGCGACGGACAGGGTTCGAGCCAAGTGAACTTGGGTCAAGCGGGTGGCTTGATGCCAGGGGAGCGGGGAGCTCCGACACGGTGGCAGCGAAGGTGGTCCGGGTCGGTCCTCGGGTCGAGGCGTGCCAGGTGAAGGCAGAGAGTGCGGAGCGTGGCTCCGGCTGAAGGTGCTCCGAGACAAAGTCCTCGGAGGTGAGGCACTTCGAAGGTACTCCGAATGGAGTGACTTCGGAGTTGGTGGACCAAGTCCTCTGCGGAGGCAAGGGATTCGAAGTGTGCTCCGGAGGGAGACACTCGAAGGTGCCCGACGAAGGTCTCAGAAGTCGAGGTGCATCGAAGGCATGGTCCGGGTGAGGCTCGTCGTGGAGTGTGCTCGGGGAGAGGCACTGCGACGGAGTGCTCATGGAATGCTTCATGCGAAGGCCTTGGACGAAGGAGGGACTTCGAAGGGTGGTACTCCGAAGGTGGGCTTCGGAGTGAGGTTGACTTGAGGTGCTTCGGCCATGCATGGCTTCGGTACACGGACGGACGGTGTTCGAGCTCGGAGTAGCTGCGAAGCCGTGGTGGTCCACTCCGGAGGTGGTGGTGCGAAGGCCCAAGGGCTTTGACGGCTTCGGCTCAAAACCGTCACTGTATCGAAGGTCTTCTTCGGCGGAGCGAAGGCCAACAGGCTGCAGGCTTCTCGCCGAAGCTTCCGCACCCCTCGCGTGCGAAGGGAGGTTCCAGAAGTCAACTCTGTAAAGGCTGACACTGTCTGTTCTGAAAAAGGCTGACACTGTCCCCTCTGCAGCTGACAGAGAAGCCTCCAAAATAAAGGTGGACTACCTTTTGTACCCCTTAGTTCTGTAGAGACAAATCTGTTGTAAACCCTAGGGGTAATGTAGTCACTTCCTTAGGATGAAGCCGTGGGCTATAAATATGGGGGCTCGGTAGGTAACATTCAACACTTTGAGCATTTTCAGTTGAGCTCCTGTAGACATACCTCGCTGTATTCATTCTGAGTTCAATACATTTTGTGTTCCTTGTTCAAGCAGCGAAGCCCTGCTTCTGTGTGCTTTTGCTTGAGCTCGTATTGCATACCTCGCTAGTTTTAGTTCACCGAAGCCTGTCTTGGCGAAGTGTGTGTTTCTCGCGAAGTGTGCTTTTCAGTGTGCTGTCGCTCTGTGTAACACGAGGCAAGACCTCGCTGCTTACTAGCGAAGCCCTGATCTTTTCCCGTAGTGCTTCTTGTGTTGAAGCCCTTAGCGTGGTCCGTTTTGTGTGCGTGTAGACCTTCGGGTACGAAGCCCAGCACCCGTTGCTGTTGCCAAGTACTTGGTCGAAGTCCTCAGAGGGCTGTCCACTCTTGCGAAGGGTGAAGTGCGAAGTTTGCTCAAAGCACCTTGTGTGCGGAGCCTGCACTGACTTAGCAGAGTAGTTTTTCGAGGGTTGTTAGTGGAGCGAAGTCTTCTTGACTTCGAACTTTTGCCTCTCCGAAGCCTGTGTTCGAAGGTGTCGAAGTACCTCCGAACCAGACCTTCGAAGGCTGTGTTCGAAGCCTGTTCCGCAGAAGACAGAACAGAACCGAAGGCTAAGTTTTTAGCCAGAAATTTTAAAAGCTCCCATTCACCCCCCCTCTGGTCGCCGTTTCCGGTCCAACATGATGCTGAGTAATAAAGACCAAGATCGGGCGCATAAGTAAGATACCTGAAAATGCGCTTGATAGCCTGCCGATGAGACGCGTGTGGTGAAGACTGGAAGCGCGCACACAGTCCCACGACGAACTGTATGTATGGCCTCGTCATCGTCAAGTACAACAGCGAACCGATCATCCCTCGAAACTCTCTCTCATTGACCTTGACGCCGCTCTCGTCCTTGTCCAGGCCGCCAGATGTACCCATTGGGGTCATTTGAGGCTTCAGCTCTCCACCAAAGTCGAATTTCTTCAACATGTCCCGAGTGTACTTACCCTAGTGGATGAAGGTGCCATCCTTGGTCGTCTTGATCTGAAGCCCTAGGAAATACTTGAGCTCACCCATGAGGCTCATCTCAAACTCACTGTGCATCTGCTCAGAAAACTTAGACACAAGATCATCAGTAGTACCACCAAAAATGATATCGTCCACATATATCTGAGCAACCAAGAAATCTGATGCATCTCTGAGCAAGAAAAGAGTTTTATCCACAGAACCTATCACAAAGCCCTTCCCCAACAAAAACTGCTTCAACCGGTCATACCAAAACCTGGGGGCTTGCTTCAGACCGTATAAAGCTTTTTGCAGCTTAAAAACATGTCGAGGAAACTCGGGTTTCTCAAAACCACGGGGCTGCCTAACATAAACCTCCTCCTCTATGTACCCGTTCAGAAAAGCACTCTTGACGTCCATTTGAAAAAGCTTAAAACCCTTCGAAGCGGCAAAAGCTAAGAGAATGCGAATGGACTCAAGACGGGCAATAGGGGTGAAAGTCTCCTCAAAGTCAATACCCTCCTTCTGGCAAAAACCCTAGGACACTAGTCAAGCTTTGTTGCGCACCACAACCCCATCTTCACCTTTCTTGTTTTTGAACACCCACTTGGTGCCTATGGGGTTGCATCCGGGTGGCGGCTCAACTTGTGTCCAAACCCGATTGCGGACAAAATTCTCAAGCTCTTCTTGCATGGCATTAATCCAATTCGAATCAGAAAGAGCATGAGAAACGTCTCTGGGCTCAAAAGATGCAACAAAAGCAGATTCAGCAAACACAACAAGAGAGTCAACAGAAGAACGCAAAGTCCTCTACGATAAATCACCGATGATGAGCTCTGAGGGGTGATCACGCTGAACTGCTCGGGATCCCTGGTGATCTGAAGTCACCTCACCGGATTCAGCAGCTGGCACCTCTAGACTCGACTGAGGGGGATCGATCGAAGTGGAAGAAGTGATCAGAGGTCCGCCCTCGTCCTCAGTCGAAGTCTCGAAAGGTGTGGGTTCTGCAGGCTGTGCAGAAGGCTCACCCTCATAAATAGCTGGAGTGTCATCATCTTCCTCGAAGATGGACTCTCCGAGCTCACCATCTCCAGAAAGCTCAAAAGAAGGAGTCAAAGAAGGCAAGGACTCATCAAAAGAAACCTCGCAAATCTCGACAAGCTGCTGAGAGTCGAGGTTCCAAACACGGAAGCTTCGAGAATGCAAATCATAGCCAAGAAAAACTACATTCCAGCAACAAGACTCAAACTTGTCCAAATGCCCTCCCTTGTTGAGCACAAAGCACTTGCAGCCAAATGCTCGCAAGTGGCTCACCTTGGGCTGTCTATCAAACCGCAACTCATATGAAGTCTTACCTAGGTAAGCTCTAAGAAAAATGTGGTTGGCCAGATAGCAAGCCGTATTCATGGCTTCAGACCAAAAGCGCCTAGGAGTCCTATGCTCATCGAGTAATGTCCTGGCCATATCGACTAGCATGCGATTCTTTCATTCCACAACGTCGTTCTGTGGGGGGTCTAAGGAGTAGAAAACTGATGATCAAGACCCTAATCACTACAGAAACTGACGAACTGAGAGTTCTTGAACTCAGAGCCGTTGTCAGAGCGAATCGCTCGCATCCGACCATTGTTCTCATTCTTCAGCTTCAAAATCAGGTCATGAACAAAATGAAAAGTCGCATCCTTAGACTCCAAGAAGAAAACCCACGAGAATCGAGAAAAATCGTCAACGATAACAAGCGCGTACCACTTCCCACCAACTGAGAGTACCCGAGCTGGACCAACAGTGTCCATGTGTAATAGCTCTCCCAGGTACGAAGTCATCACCTGAGTGACAGGTGAGTGAGAAGCGGCAACCATTTTCCCGTGACGACAGGGATGGAAAACTTGATCCTTCTACGTCTTAAGCTTGGGCAATCCTTGGATGAGGTCCATAGAGCTCAATCTGACTAGTAGATCAAAACTTAAATGGCCTAACCTCCTATGCCACTTCCAGAGCTCAGAGGAGGATCTAGCAATCAAACAGTGAGAAGGGCCAAAAGAACTAGAGAAGTCAATCCGAAAAACCTTACCGAAGGGTAAGATCTGGCAAATCAAAGACCCTCTAGAATCAATCACAGAAGAACTGCCCTTCTTAAAACAAACCTCCAAACCATCCTCAAGAAGTTGCGAAACAGAAATCAAATTGAAGGTGATGTCGTGTACCTTCCCTTGACCACTGTTCTCGAAGGTGATGTATTCCTTGGAGCTCGGGGGAGATAGACTAGAGAACCATATGCGACGTCCTGTCATGTGGCTAGATCATCCTGAGTCCATGATCCAAACGTCCTATAGTCCCCGATCCTACACAATCAGTGGTTGTAAGGGGGAG
This sequence comes from Zizania palustris, assembly GCA_019279435.1. Lineage (NCBI taxonomy): Eukaryota > Viridiplantae > Streptophyta > Magnoliopsida > Poales > Poaceae > Zizania > Zizania palustris. The sequence continues at coordinate 5,222,236 of JAAALK010000286.1, read as the reverse complement.
CAAATGGTCCGGCACTAGGTTTAGCAAAATAACTAAACCAGTGTCGAGCCATCTATTCAAAAGACGGAAAGCAGAAATCATCATAGGAGTCTGGACCAAAACGCGGCTCAAAGCGTGGTCCTCGGTTCTGCCTAAAACCTCGGCCACGAGGTCCAGAGCCATATCCAAAATTAACTGGAGCTTTGCCAGAGCGAACATCACCCTCCGCAGCATGGGCATGAAAGCCGTCTCCTCTACCACCACCTACACAACGCGGCCTGACATCTAGCCTCTCCCCGCGTCGAGGAATTCTCAGTCTACCACCCTGCTGGTAGAACTGCTCCTGCCCACCACGAGCTCTCTCTGCTCTCTCAACCCGCTTCCTCCTGAAGCAAAACTCCTGAAGATGCCCATCTCTCTAACATTACTCATAGTGGTAGGTGGGCTTCTTGGGATGTGGTTGAGGCTTGGGGTTCTTGGGCTTAGTGGTGTTGGGTGTAGACTCTTTGGTGTGAGAGGGTCCAGGTAGAGAGTCTAGAGAAGTGTGGAGGTGAGAAACCATGTTGAAGAATATGGTTTTGATATTCAAGATGTGATGAGTGATTGTCAACGGAAGTCAAAGGACGGAAGAGATGAAGATCTACCGAGTCTGAGGCACATGTGACTCAGGTACACGGGCAGTGAGCGACAGCTGGGTAGAGGAGCCGCGGAGTCGGGCTGGCCCAATCAGGGTACATGGCTAGGAGCGGCAGAGGATCCACCGGTCTGTTGACTGGGTTTGACTCAGGTACACGGGCGGCGAGCGATTGTCGGGCTGAGGAAGCTGCTGGGTCGGGTCGGCCAAATCTGGGTACCCGGTGCGAAGACGGTGGACTCTTTGTCAGTTTCGGCGCAAAACTGACAATCTATGATTAATTCATTTTTAGGATATTAATATTTAGTTTTTAAGTTTAGAATATTTTATTTGAGTCGGGTGATTTTTCTAAGAATATTTTAGTAATTTTCGGAATTTATTTTAGGGTCAGTTTAATTTACCCTAGGGGTTAATTAGTCTTTTCATGTATTAGGAGTTGCCTATAAATAGGCCCCTATCCCCACTAGGGATAGATGACTGTTTTCTTCAATTATCAATCTACAGTCCACGACGCGTCAATCCTTCATTTTCTCGAGCTAAAAATAGGCGGCAGCGGCAGATTGACTAGGCGCAGCAGACAGCAGGGATTCGGCAGGGGCATCATTACTCGCTGTGCATGGGAACCAGAAAAAAACTGCAGAGGCAAAATAGTTTTCACCGGCGGAAGTCCCAAGGCCGTTTTTCAGCCGGGATTTTGTTTTGTTTCTTGTCAGGCGCTGTCTTCCTGTGTTGAACGATGTGCAGGCTCTGGCCGCTGTACCGTGTGAGCAGCAGGTTTGCTAGGATTTGTTCTATCACCGCCAGCCTTTCTTCCTACGTGAGACATTGCTTCATCCGGTCAGATTTTTCCTCATAGTCGCTGCTTCTGTTTTCTTCACCAATTGGCCACAATCAAGAATTGATTTTTTTTCTCTCTTCCATGCATGTTCTGCATCCGATAGCTTTTGTTTTTTTCTATGCATGAATATTTAAGCCTTGATTAGCATTCAGATTTAATAGCCATAAGTAGCCCTGCAGCTAGTTGGTGCCTGTCCCTTGCATGCGTGTGTGCTTTGTAGTGTCTCTACCAGAGAAGTCTCGGGAAGCAGCCATCATGTGGTGTGAAAATGTTACGGGAGAAAGCAACTTGCTGCTGTTGCTTCTCAAGAAAACAATCCGCGGGATCAAACGCAGGTTTCTGACTTCCTCCACGCGCACGACAGCAGTTCTTGCGAGAGTATTTCGAGATGTACGGCGACGACGATAGACGCAGGTAATCAATCTAATCTCCTATTTTTTTAGGTAGATCAATTAGTTAGATAAACATCTATTATTTTATTAGTCTGCTTGAGAAACCAAGGGTTGGTTTCAGTGTTTGTGATGAGTGATTGACAGGTTTTTTACCCTCTGGTTCGAAGGGTGCCTCCGAAGGTGTTCGGAGGAGGTTGTACCTCCGGAGGGGTTTCGGAGGTTGTACCTCCGAAGGTGATTCGGAGGTGGTTTCACCGAAGTGTGTTCGGTGGCTGGTTGCTGCAGCTGTGCAGCGGAGTGTGCTTGTCGGAGCGGTCCGACAGTATACGATGACTGGGTTTGTACCAAAGGCTTCGGTACTTTGGGCGGTACACCGGAGTGTGTACCGGAGGTTGCTAACCCGGAGAGGTCTCCGGAGTACTGGATACACTTGTCTGTTTGTCTGTGGTGCGCAGGGACTTCGGAGGCGACGGACAAGGTTTGCAGCAGGTGAACCTGGGTCAAGCGGGAGGCTTGATGCCAGGGGAGCGGGGAGCTCTATCACGATGAATGCGAAGGGGGTCCGGGTCGGTCCTCGGGTCGAGGCGTGCCAGGTGAAGGCAGAGAGTGCGGAGCGTGGCTCCGGGTGAAGGTACTCCGAGACAAAGTCCTTGGAGGTGAGGCACTTCGATGGTACTCCGGAAGGAGTGACTTCGGAGTTGGATGTATCAAGTCCTCTACGGAGGCAAGGAGTTCGAAGTGTGCTCCAAAGGGAGACATTCGAAGGTACCCGACGAAGGTCTCAGAAGTCGAGGCGCATCGAAGGTAGGGTCCGGGTGAGGCTCGTCGAGGAGTGTGCTCGGGGAGAGACACTGCGACGAAGGGCTCATGGAATGCTTCGTGCGGAGGCCTTGGACGAAGGAGGGACTTCGAAGGGTGGTACTCCGAAGGTGGGGTTTCGGAGTGTAGAAGGCTTCGGAGCGAGGCTAGCTCCGGAGTGTGGTTGACTTGTGGTACTTCAGCCTGCATGGCTTCGGTACACGGACTGACGGAGTTCGAGCTGGGTGAAGCTGCGAAGCCGTGGTGATCCACTCCGGAGGTGTTGGTGCGAAGGCCCAAGGGCTTTGACGGCTTCGGCTCAAAACCGTCACTGTATCGGAGACTGACTTCGGTGAAGCGAAGGTCACCAGGCTCAAGACTTCTCGCCGAAGCTACCGCACCCTCGCGTGCGAAGGGAGGCTGCAGAAGGTCAAAGACTGCAAAGGCTGACACTGTCTGCTCTGCAAAAAGCTGACGCTGTCCCCTCTGCAAAGCTGACAGAGAAGCCTCCAGAATAAAGGTGGACTACCTTTTGTACCCCTTAGTTCTGTAGAGACAAATCCTTTGTAAACCCTAGGGGTAAAGTAGTCATTTCCTTTGGGTGAACTGTGGGCTATAAATATGGGAGCTCGGTAGGTAACATTCAACACTTTGAGCATTTATTGTTGAGCTCCTGTAGCCACATACCTCGCTGTATTCATCCAGAGTTCATTTTATTGTGTTCCTTGTTCAAGCGGCGAAGCCCTGCTTCTGTGTGTTTTTTTGCTTGAGCTCGCGTTACATACCTCGCTTGTTGTAGTGCACCGAAGCCTGTCTAGGCGAAGGTTGTCTTTGTGCGAAGTGTGTTTTTCAGCGTGCTGTCGCTCTGTGTAACTTGAGGCTAGACGTCACAGCTTACTAGCGAAGCCATGATCGAGGCCCGTTTTACTTCTTGTGTCGAAGCCTGTAGCGAAGTCCGTTTGTGTGCGTGTAGACCTTCGTGTACGAAGCACAGCACCAGTTGCTGCTGCCAAGTACCTGGTCGAAGTCCTCAGAGGGCAGTCCACTCTTGCGAAGGGTGAAGTGCGAAGCCTGCTCGAAGCACCCTGTGTGCGGAGCCTGCACTGACTTAGCAGAGTAGATTTTCGAGGGTTGTTAGTGGAGCGAAGTCTTCTTGGCTTCGAACTTTTGCTCCTGCGAAGCCTGTGTTCAGATCAGTCGAAGTACCTCCGCACCAGACCTTCGAAGGTTGTGTTCGAAGCCTGTTCCACAGAAGACAGGATTAAAACCGAAGGCTATTTTTAAGCCTGAATTTTTAAAAGCTCCCATTCACCCCCCCTCTGGTCGCCGTTTTTGGTCCAACAATTGGTATCAGAGCAGGTTAAGATCACCAGTTGACCTTAACCGGTTTTGTGATCTATTGGCGACATGGATAGAGGCAGTAAAATTCCTCTGTTCGATGGGACAGATTTTGCAAACTGGAAGGTGCACATGGAGGCTTACTTGTTAAGCCAAGGAAATGCAATTTGGGAGATTGTGGAGTCACAATACTCCATCCCTGAGACTCGCACCTCTCAAACAGAGAAGGATCAGTATAATGCCAATTCCAAGGCAAGAAATATACTGTTCATCGGTTTGAGCCGGAGTGAGTTCGATAGGGTGCAGCACCTTCGGACTGCTAGGGAGATTTGGACAACGCTCACTGTTTTTCATGAGGGCTCTACTCAGATTAAGGCCAGGCGCCAAAGCACCTACAACCAACAGTATCAGCTGTTTGTGCAGGCACCTGGTGAATCTATAGATGCCATGTTTTCTCTCTTTCATGCAATAGTGAGTAACTTGCGATCCAACGGGACGCTTGCTTACAGTGATCATGATAGGGCTATCAAGCTTCTCTATGCTCTTGACCGTAGCATATGGGAAGTAAAGATATACAACATTGAGGAGTCCACAGGTTATGACACCTTGACCTGTGATGAACTCTTTAGCAAGTTGAAGTCCACAGAGATTGCCAAGGCATCTCTTGCAGTGCACAGAAGCTCGTTGCCACAGCCATTGGCATTGGTTTCTAGCACTAGCCGTGGCACCGCTGCAGAACCAAGCACATCTGGTACTTGTGTTCTTGCAGATGGTTTTGCTTTGTCCTCCCTGGTCTCCGTCACAAAGGAGCAGGTGGACACTCTAGATGATGATGAGCTTGCTCTCATTGCCCGGAGGTTCACCCGCTTTCATCATGAGAGACGTGATCAGAGGAGAAGTGGTTTTAGTGGTTGTTTTGAATGCGGTGACACTTCTCACATCAAGGCAAATTGCCCAAAGCTCAAAAAGAGAGATGAGAGTGAGCGCCCTAAATACCACAAGAAGGAGAGGAAACCCTTTGTGAAGGGCAAGCGCGGCAAGATGGCTAAGAAAGTAGCCAAGGCCGCTTCCAGAGCCTTTGTTGCTGCTCTCAGCGACATCGACACTTCCTCAACTGAGGAGTCGAGCTCTGAGGAGGAGGAGTCCCCAAGGAAGGAGGACAAGAAGGGACGAGACTTCACCGGCCTTTGCTTCATGGCCGATAGCGATCACAGCGGCGATGAGCTTGACTCATCTGAGGTAACACTATCATCTGACCAGCTACTAATTAAATTAGATGAGCTGAATGAAGTAGTTCTTGGTCAGGATAGATTACTTGTGCAAGCCGCTAGAGAAAGAAAAGACCTTAGACTTAGGCTAGAAACTATTTCTACTGAATATGCCATGCTTAAGTCTAAGTTTAATGATGTTGAATGTGAATCTTGTTCTGTTGTCATGAGTGAGCTTGCTCAGTTGCGTTCTGTACATGCTCAAACTCTTTCTGAGCTTGAGACTGCACAGAAGCAGCTTTTGGAGGAGGATTCTAGACCTCATGATATTATTGAATGCATGAACTGTTCTTTATTACGCGAGAGCATTAATTTACGTGATAAACATGTTCATGATTTAGAGTCTAGATTGGAGAGGGCCGGTAGTTCTAAGGATGTGCAACCTGTTTGTGATACTTGCATTACCCTTAAGGACCAGCTAGGCACTGTTAGAGAGCGAGCTGAAAACCTCATGACTGAAAATGAATACCTTCTTTCTGTGGTTAATAAATGCACTGAGGGAAAGGGTAGGATGAACTTGCTCTTGGCCAAGACCAAGTTGTGTGCTGACAGAGCAGGGGTAGCTCTAGGTTTGGGTTTTGAGAGGATTTCTTCAGACAGTAAGACCAAAACTGTTTTCACCTCTCCCACTACCTTAGAGAAAGAAAGAGCTCTGTTAGACACTCCACCAGCCAAGAAACCTACCCGAGCTCAAAAGAAAACCACTCCTCCTGCCAAGAAAATCCCTCCCAAGAAAACCACTCAGAGAAAACCCAAGGAGCCTGTGAGAGTTGCTCCTGTGACCCATGAGAGTGCCCCTAGGAGAGTTTTTCATTGTTCCTATTGTCAGCGGGCGGGTCATTTGGTTGGGTTTTGTTTTCGTCGCATCAAGGATGAGCGACGCTCTCAGGCGATGAGTTACCAGGACATGCATTACCCATCTTTTGGTATGCATGAGTCTGAGATGTACTATCGTCCTGCTTTTGAGGCTCCTCGTCCTTCTCAGAGAGGTTTTGCTCCTCGAGGTGTTCACCATGTTCCATATGGTGGTAGACCTCGGGCGAGTAGCTTTGTACCTCGTCAGAGTAGGAGACCTCGACATGTTGTTCGATCACAGCATGTAGGTAGACCTCGCACTTTGCACCATTCTGATTATTATGTGCGTAGACCGTCTACTTTTACTGCGCCTACTACTCGTGTCACTCAGTGCTGGATGCCTCGTCATTATTTCACTCACCCCAGCACTGAGCGATCGAGGTATTCTTATCATGTGTAGGTGACAGATCGAGGCTTGGAGGGCACGTGGATCATGGACTCCGGTTGTTCGCGCCACATGACTGGAGATGCAGCTTGGTTCTCCAGCCTCACCACAACCAAGCAAAGGGAACATATCACCTTCGGAAACAATCGAAGGAGTAGAGTGAAAGGTAAAGGTGTGGTAAGAATTAACACAAACTTCACTCTCAAAGATGTTGCTTTGGTTGAGAATCTGGGATACAATTTGCTGTCTGTGTCTTGTGTGCTTGATGAGGGCTTCGAAGTGCGATTTCATCGCAATGCTTCGCAAGTGCTCAATTCTGATGGCGTTGTAGTGTGTAAGATCTTTAGAGTTGGGAGAGTTTTTGGAGCTGATTTTTCAGAGTCATCTGGTTCTTCTCACTGTCTTGTTGCTCACTCAACTTCTGAGCTTTGGAAGTGGCATAGGAGACTAGGGCATATGAGCTTTGAGTTGCTCGCTTGTCTGAGCGCCCTAGGTCTGATCCGAGGATTGCCCAAGCTCAAGTTTGAGAAGAATTTAGTTTGCGCTCCTTGTCGACATGGAAAAATGATTGCCGCTTCGCATTCGCCAGTCACCACAGTGATGACTGAACAGCCCGGAGAACTTCTCCACATGGACACTGTAGGTCCTTCTCGGGTTAGTTCTTTAGGCGGCAAGTGGTATGTATTAGTTATTGTCGACGATTTCTCTCGCTACTCTTGGGTCTTCTTTCTTGCCAGCAAGGATGAAGTGTTTTCACACTTTCGGAGCTTGGCTTTGAGACTTTTTACTGAACTCCCTGGTGCATCGAATTTCATTCGAAGTGATAATGGCACCGAGTTCAAAAATAGTCTCTTTGTTGACTTTTGCATGGAGCATGGCATAGAACATCAATTCTCTGCTCCGCGGGTTCCTCAACAGAACAGTGTTGTTGAGAGGAAGAACCGCACTTTGGTTGAGATGGCTAGGACGATGCTTGATGAGCATAGGACTCCTAGAAAATTCTGGGCTGAAGCCATGAACACTGCATGCTACATCTCAAACCGTATATTCTTGCGCTCAATTTTAAACTTGAGAAGGGTGATATTGAACTTCAATATGTTGATACCCAACACCAGCTTGCCGACATTTTTACAAAACCCCTCGATGCTTCTCGATTTGCTTACTTGCGTGGGGAACTTGGCATTTGTCACCCTTATGGCATTTTGTGAGGGGGAGCTGTTTTAGATGGATGTGCCTTTGTCTAATTGTGTTGAAATTGCATTTACATATTTTGCACTTATATGCCTGCTTATAATTCATGAAATCATGTCAGCTCAGCTCTTGTTAATTCATCTGGAACATTCATGTGCATGATGTTTTATTTTCAAAATCAAACCGTGCTCACTGCTTAGTCTTGAATCTAGCATGTTTAGGCAGGATTGCTTTTGGCTATCTTTTATCTGCTTGATAGCAAGACACTGTTCTTCGGATGCTCAAAATTGCAACTTGAAAAATTGTTCTCATCTTCATGTATACTCATAAATGCCAAACAATTGGTTCACTTGGTTAAAATCAAAAATTCCATGATTTGCATGCTTTAAGTTAAAAGATCCAGGTGGGTTTGTTTGTCGCACTACCCTATTCTAGACTGCTTACCATTGCACATTGGTCTGAACTGGAATAGTGTAGTGTTTGCCAAAATCATTGCCTTAAGCTTCTTATGGCTTTCGTGCCTAGGCTTGGCCTGATTGGAAAGTATAAGGTGGACAAACAAATAACCCCTGGCACTTAGAAAAGAACAACAACATTCATTGATTATCAAGTTTGCTTTTCAAGCTCCATTTGAACTGGACTTGTCTGTCTAGAGTAGAAATTGACTAGCTGTGTGCAGTCCTTGCTCTTACTTGTCTAGTTTCTTTGACTAAGTGGTGATGCTTTTATTTCAAACATTGATCAAATCACATGCTTCATCATGCTTTTAGAGAATATTAATTTGAGCTGAGCCCATGATCATTGATGTTACGGTTGGCATATTTTTGCTTCATATGTCTTTGCTATTCTGCTCAATTCGAAGCTTTGCATCTTTTACATGCTCCTTGATGCTTGCATTGCCAAAGGGGGAGAAATTCCGAAGAGACTTGCTTCGTTCTCTGCCGCAAGGGGTATAACTTTCGAGGGGGAGAACATTTGACATAAAGGGGGAGATGGTTCTTTATTGCCAAAAAGGAAAATTTATCTCAGGGGGAGTTTTTATTGCCAAAGGGGCTTTTTACTCCTTTGATAGAGGGGGAAGAAAATTCTTTTATCAAGTGACATGTTTTGGCTCTTTTCTGAGTTTTTATGGTCACTTGTGTGCTGAAAATTTTTTAATTTTCTTGAACTTGGATTTGGTTGTCAATGCACTCATCAAGGGGAAGATTGAGAAACCAAGGGTTGGTTTCGGTGTTTTGTGATGAGTGATTGACAAGCTTTTTACCCTCTGTTCGAAGGGTACCTCCGAAGGGGCTTCGGAGGTGGTACCTCCGAAGGGTGTTCGGAGGTGGTTTCACCGAAGGGTGTTCGGTGTTTGCTTGCTGCAGCTGTGCAGCAGAGTGTGCTCGTCGGAGGGGTCCGACTGTACGCAATGACTGGGTTTGTACCGAAGGGTTCGGTACTTTGGGCGGTACACCGGAGTGTGTACCGGAGGTTGCTAACCCGGAGAGGTCTCCGGAGTACTGGAAACACTTGTTTGCTTGTTGGTGGTGCGCAGGGACTTTGGAGGCGACGGACAAGGTTCGCAGCAGGTGAACCTGGGTCAAGCAGGAGGCTTGATGCCAGGGGAGCGGGGAGCTCCGTCACGGTGGCTACGAAGGTGGTCTGGGTTGGTCCTCGGGTCGAGGCATGCCAGGTGAAGGCAGAGAGTGCGGAGCGTGGCTCCGACTGAAGGTACTCCGAGACAAAGTCCTCGGAGGTGAGGCACTTCGAAGGTACTCCGAATGGAGTGACTTCGGAGTTGGTTGGATCAAGTCCTCTGCGGAGGCAAGGAGTTCGAAGTGTGCTCCGGAAGGAGACACTCGAAGGTGCCCGACGAAGGTCTCAGAAGTCGAGGCGCATCGAAGGCATGGTCCGGGTGAGGCTCGTCGAGGAGTGTGCTCGGGGAGAGACACTGCGACGAAGTGCTCATGGAATGCCTCATGCGGAGGCCTTGGACGAGGAAGGGACTTCGAAGGGTGGTACTCCGAAGGTGGGGCTTCGGAGGGAGGAAGGCTTCGGAGTGAGGCTTGCTCCGGAGCAAGGTTGACTTGAGGTACTTCGGCCTGCATGGCTTCGGTACACGGACTGACGGAGCTCGAGCTGGGTGAAGCTGCGAAGCCGTGGTGGTCCACTCCGGAGGTGTTGGTGCGAAGGCTCAAGAGCTTTGACGGCTTCGGCTCAAAACCGTCACTGTATCGGAGACTAACTTCGGTGGAGCGAAGGCCATCTGGCTTCAGGCTTCTCACCGAAGCTACCGCACCCTCGCGTGCGAAGGGAGGATTCCAGAAGGTCAAAGACTGCAAAGGCTGACACTGTCTGTTCTGTAAAAGGCTGACACTGTCCCCTCTGCAAAGCTGACAGAGAAGCCTCCAAAATAAAGGTGGACTACCTTTTGTACCCCTTAGTTATGTAGAGTCAAATCTTGTGTAAACCCTAGGGGTAAAGTAGTCATTTCCTTTGGGTGAACTATGGGCTATAAATATGGGGGCTCGGTAGGTAACATTTAACACTTTTGAGCATTTACTGTTGAGCTCCTGTAGCCACACACTTCGATTGTAATACATCCAGAGAGTTCATTTTCTGTGTTCCTTGTTCAAGCGGCGAAGCCCTGTTTTCCTGTGCTTTTGCTTGAGCTCGTGTTGCATACCTCGCCTGTAGTAGTGAACCGAAGCCTGTTGAGGCGAAGGTTGTTTTTCGTGCGAAGTGTGTTTTGTCAGTGTGCATTCGCTCTGTGTAACAGGAGGCGTGACCTCGCTGCTTACTAGCGAAGCCCTGATTGTTGCCCGTTTTGCTTCTTGTGTCGAAGCCCCTAGTGTAGTCTGTTTTGTGTGCATGTAGACCTTAGTGTAGGAAGCTCAGCACCAGTTGCTGCTGCCAAGTACTTGGTCGAAGTCCTCAGAGGGCTGTCCACTCTTGCGAAGGGTGAAGTGCGAAGCCTGCTCGAAGCACCCTGTGTGCGGAGCCTGCACTGACTAAGCAGAGTAGATTTTCGAGGGTTGTAAGTGGAGCGAAGTCTTCTTGGCTTCGAACTTTTGCTCCTCCGAAGCCTGTGTTCGAAGGTGTCGAAGTACCTCCGAACCAGACCTTCGAAGGTAGTGTTCGAAGCCTGTTCCGCAGAAGACAGAACTGAAACCAAAGGCTAGTTTTTAGCCAGAAATTTTAAAAGCTCCCATTCACCCCCCCTCTGGTCATTTTATTGTGTTCCTTGTTCAAGCGGCGAAGCCCTGCTTCTGTGTGTTTTTTGCTTTAGCTCGCGTTACATACCTCGCTTGTTGTAGTGCACCGAAGCCTGTCTAGGTGAAGGTTGTCTTTGTGCGAAGTGTGTTTTTCAGCGTGCTGTCGCTCTGTGTAACTTGAGGCTAGACCTCACAGCTTACTAGCGAAGCCCTGATCGAGGCCCATTTTACTTCTTGTGTCGAAGCCCGTAGCGAAGTCCGTTTGTGTGCGTGTAGACCTTCGTGTACGAAGCACATCACCAGTTGCTGCTGCCAAGTACCTAGTCGAAGTCCTCAGAGGGCAGTCCACTCTTGCGAAGGGTGAAGTGCGAAGCCTGCTCGAAGCACCCTGTGTGCGGAGCCTGCACTGACTTAGCAGAGTAGATTTTCGAGGGTTGTTAGTGGAGCGAAGTCTTCTTGGCTTCGAACTTTTGCTCCTGCGAAGCCTGTGTTCGGAGCAGTCGAAGTAACTCCGCACCAGATCTTCGAAGGTTGTGTTCGAAGCCTGTTCCGCAGAAGACAGGATTAAAACCGAAGGCTGTTTTTAAGCCTGAATTTTTAAAAGCTCCCATTCACCCCCCCTCTGGTCGCCGTTTTCGGTCCAACACTGCTATTTTTGTTTATTAATCTCGTGGTTAATGTTTATCCACTAGAAAATTATTAGTACTCGCACAATTTTTATCTAAGTATTTTAATCTGCTCATATAAAAGGAAAAGAAAAATTTATTAGTCGAAATAAATTGTTGTTCTAGTTTTCACGTGAAATATTTTAGGTTTATATCAGAATTAATTTTTGAATGATCCCTGCTTTATTTATTTGATTAGTAGTTTATTTCTAGACTACAATATAAATAAGTAGTAATTTATCTACGTGGTTTTATTTACTGCAGTTTTTTATTTAGTTTAATTTTAATATCATTTTAATTAGGACACCAATCATATTTAGGCTAAACCATTTTAATTCCTGCAATTTGATTTGCTAATATTATTGTCTGATTAAGGTTGGTTGGGTGTTGGGATTAGATCATAGTTTAGCAAGAAATTTTTAGCGCCCATTCACCCCCCTCTAGTCGCTACTTTCGGTCCTACAAGTGGTATCAGAGCGAGGTTAGGTTTTTTTTCATATCTTAACCGATTCTAAACCTAGGTAGTGACCATGACCTCTTCTGGTAAAATCCCGTCCCTAGAAGCTTTTGGCTACACTTATTGGAAGACTCGCATGCGAGCATACCTTATGAGCCAGAGTTCAGATATATGGGAGATTTGTGTTCATCCTAGTTTGACCATAACGACTATTGCTGCGGATACTGTTACAGATGTAATTACCCAGCATCAAAATAATAGTAAGGCGGTTAATATTTTATTTTCTGGTCTAGGTCCTAGTGAGTTTGAGCGTGTTAGCCATCTAACCACTGCTCGAGAGATCTGGGCTACCCTCCAGGCACACCATGAGGGGACAACTCAGGTCAAGGCTAGGCTATATCAGACCTACCGGCGTGAGTATGAAAATTTCTCACAGAAGCCGGGTGAGACGGTTGAGGCTTTGTTTGGTGTTTTCAATCGATCATTAACAAGCTTCGCGTTAACAAGGCCGAGCGTGATCAGCTGGTCTCGAATCATGCGCAGGCGCTTAAGGTACTCCATACCTTGGACCCTAAGATCTGGGAGATCAAGGTCTCTTCTATTGTTGAGAGCGCGTCTTATGATACCTTGACCGTCGCAAAGCTTTTTAGTAAGCTCAAGGCCTCAGAGGTCGATATTCAGTTGAGATCAAATCTCACTGATTCTGGCTCAAAGACTCTGGCGCTTGCGATACCGTCGGCTGATCCTAATGCCATGAGTTGTACTGCCTTTTCCTTGATGTCTATCTGTGAGGAACAACTTGATACTCTAGGAGATGATGATCTGTGCTTGTTTAACAACCGGGTGCGACGTGTCTATGATAAGCGAATGTTTAAGAGACACAGCACAAAATCCGGATGCTTTGAATGTGGTGACCCAGGTCATTTCATCGCCGACTGCCCCAAACAGGAGAATTACAAGAAGGGCACTGGCGGCAACTCCTACAACTCCGGCAAGTACGACAACTCCACGAAGGGCAAGCCCAAGACATGATTCTTTCGAAAGGCTCTGAAGGATTACAAACGTGAGAACAAGAAGCGAGACAAGACCTTCTTCACCGAGATGGAGAAAAGATACTCCAAGAGATCCTCGTCTTCCTCCTCGTATTCAAGTTCAAGTTATGAAGATATCATGATCAGGAAGGGGAAGAACAGGGACAATCCGGCGGGCCTCTGTTTCATGGGCTTCGGGGACAAGTCGAAGAGTTGCTCACGTCACAGCCGAAGATCCCACAAGAGCTTCTTCTCAATGGCTGTTGGGGAGAAGAAGGAAAAGGACTCCTCCGATGACGACGACGATGAGAAGGCATCTTCCTATGAACAAGAAGTTGTTAATTTACTAGAATAGAACAATCGGGAGTTGAAGTATCAGGAGAAACTTCTTACAGGGGCTAAGAAGAGGATAGATGAGCTTGAGAGTGAGCTTGTCACGGCAAATGGCAAGAATGAGAGTCTGTCTTGTTTCCCTTGCTTGGGTGATAGTGGTGAGTACCCCAACTGTGAGGTGCTGTTGTGTGACCTGACGACTCTTAAGTCTAGGTACACAGAGAGAGTAGATGAGAGAGACGCATTGGCCACTGAGCTTGAGAGCGCTCAGCAGGAGCTGAAAGATGCTCATGCCACTGTCATCGTACCTTGTGTAGACTACCCATCCCATTTAGCTAGTATAGCTGAGCTGAGTGCCAAGAGTTATGAGCAGTTGAGCAAGTTAGCGGGAGTGAGAACTGAGTTGGAGCGGACTAAGCTAGAGCTTGAGACCTTGACAGTTCGACCCACTGTTTGTGAGAACTGTTTGTCCATGAGAATGGAGTTGATCAAGCTAAAAGCAGATAAGTCTGTCGATATTGATAGAGAGTGTGAGATCTACTTGTCTCAAGTGGAGGTGTTAGCTTCTTTCAGAGGGGAGCTAGCTGATGTTCAGAATGAGAACTTTTACCTCCATCAGATCCTGAGTTGGATTAGTGCCAGAGAGCCACAGCTCGGCATGATGATCCAGCAGTTCAAGAGACCGGATGGGTTTGGGGTAGGTTACACCTATACCAAGGCTGATTTTGAGAGTGCTATTAGCCGAGCAGTGGAGTGGAGTAAGATGACTCCTGAACAGAGAAATCCCAAGACTCACTCCACTGAGTCTTTTAAGGATAGTCAGCCCAAGAATGGAGTGTTCCAAGAACAACCTAAAGCTCCATCTAAGAAGCAAATTTGGGTCCCAAAGCCTAAAACTCTTCACACTTCTCTTGATTCTTTACTTGGACCCTCTCACACCAAAGATGATACACCAAACACCACCAAGCCTAAGAATCCCAAGCCTCAACCACATACCAAGAAGCCTACCTATCACTGTGAGTTTTGTCAAAGAGACGAGCATCTTGAGGAGTTTTGCTTCAGGAGGAAGCGGGTTGAGCGAGCGGAGAGAGCTCAAAGTGGGCCAGAGCAGTTCTACTAGCAGGGTGGTAGACAGAGAGTTCCTCGACGTAGAGTGAGGCTAGAGGCCAGGCCACGTCGTGTAGGTGGTGGTAGAGGAGATGGTTTTTATGATCGTGCTCCGGAGGGTGGTTTCCGTTCGGGAAGAGTTCCAGATCATTATAGATACGGTGTTGGACCTTGTGACCATGATTTTAGGCAGAACAGAGGACCGCGCTTTGAGCCGTGTTTTGGTCCAGACTCATATGATTCCTTCTGCATTCCTACATACGAGCATATGGCTCGACACTGGTTTAACACCTTTGCCAAACCTGGCGTTGGACCGTTTGTTCCCACTCATGATTATTGATCATGATTTGGGAGTTGTGTATCCTTTTTGGGATACTTTGAGTCAGTTTTTCTTTTCTTCTTTATTTTTTATTGAGTCTTTCTATGTGCGTTCATATCATGCATAATCATCAATCACATTTTGAGCTTGCTTCTATTATATGATTAATCTGCTTTACTTTCTCTAGCTAGTATATGTTTTTGATTACCTGTCGATGATCATGTTTTGTTTCAGTTCACATGATATATCTGATACTTGTCATATGCATGGCTTTTATGTTTTAAAATTGAAAAATGATCACCATTGCTTCTGGTAACTAGCATGTGTAGGCTGAATGCTTTCGCTATCTTTTACATGCCTTGTAGCTAGAACCTTACTTAAATGCAGATATGCAACTTGGACATTTATATGCTTTAAATATGCAAAATGTGCTATAAAAATGATAAAAATTCAGAAAAATGAAAAATTTATGCATTTTTATGATTATTAGAAAAGATCCAGGTGGGTTTGCTTTGTCGCATTGTATTGTTCTGGACTGCTTACCATAGCACTTTGGTATGAACTAGGATGGTGTAATGTATGCCACGACCAATGTCTTAAGCTTTTGATGGTACAGTTCTGGCATAGGCTTGACTTGGTCGGTTAGCATAAGGTTTGACCCGCAAGTAACCCCTGGCAGAAATGAAATAATAAAAAGGAAAAATAATCAGTCTGAAAAATTTAAAAAGATGACAAGTTTGCTGAAGCACTTTGATTTCGACAATGCTTATCTTGGTAGATATCAGTTAGCTTTTGCATCTCATGCTTTACTTTGCTTGTCTACTAGAAAAAGTGGTGATGCTTTTGTTTTGCAAAAATCGAAAAATGCGTGCTAATGACTTTCTTAAGATATCATCTATTGCACTGATCATGTCATGTATCTTAGACAGTATATCTTTCGCTATACCTGTTAGATGTTGTAATTACAGTTAATCATATCTAAGAAGCATGTTTTTTACACTCCACCAACACCCCATCTGCATTCATGGCATATTTTAAGGGGGAGCTGCATTTCAAGGGGAGTTTGTGTCTATGTCTCTTTAGAGTGCATTTAGTCGCAATTGATGAGTGCAATTGTCAACAAGGGGGAGAAATTTTGGAGTACATTTTTTATCCTTCTCTGTGATTTATTGCCGGGGGAGTTTATTCTTGTTGGTAATTCTGAGATGTGCACTTGTTTTTAAGGTTTTATTTTTGGTTAACCATAATGACCATTTTTTTTTGCTTCTGTTTGGCTTTTGGTCATTAGGGTTAAACTTTTATTTTCTCTCTTCTATTTTCTTTTGTTTTTATTTTCCTGTTTCCACATGTTTTGCAGGTTCTGAGATGAGCTAAAAGGGTGTTGACAATGCACTCATCAAGGGGGAGATTGAGAAACCATGTTGAATAATATGGTTTTGATATTCCATATGTGATGAGTGATTGTCAACGGAAGTCAAAGGAAGGGAGAGATGAAGACCTGCCGAGTCTGAGGCGCATGTGACTCAGGTACACGAGCAGTGAGCGACGGCCAGGCAGAGGAGCCGCGGAGTCGGGCTGGCCCAATCCGGGTACATGGCTAGGAGCGGCAGAGGATCCACCGGTCTGTTGACTGGGTTTGACTCAGGTACACAGGCGCGCGAGCGATTGCCGGACTGAGGAAGCTGCAGGGTCGGGTCGGCCTAATCCGGGTACCCGGTGCGAAGACGGTGGACGCTTTATCAGTTTCGGTGCAAAACTGACAATTTATGATTAATTCGTTTTTAGGATATTAATATTTAGTTTTTAAGTTTAGAATATTTTTATTTGAGTCAGGTGATTTTTCTAAGAATATTTTAGTAATTTTCGGAATTTATTTTAGAGTCAGTTTAATTTACTCTAAGGGTAAATTAGTCTTTTCATGTATTAGGAGTTGCCTATAAATAGGCCCCTATCCCCACCGGGGATAGATGACTGTTTTCTTTGATTATCAATCTACAGTCCACGACGCGTCAATCCTTCGTTTTCTCCAACTAAAAATAGGCGGTAGCGGCAGATTGACTAGGCGCAGCGGGCAGCAGGGATTCGGCAGGGGCATCATTACTCGTTGTGCACGGGAACTAGAAAAAGATTGCAGAGGCAAAATAGTTTTCACCGGCGGAAGTCCCAAGGCCATTTTTCAGCCAGGATTTTGTTTTGTTTCTTGTCAGGCGCTGTCTTCCTGTGTTGAACGACGTGGAGGCGCTGTACCGTGTGAGCAGCAGGCTTGCTAGGATTTGTTCTATCACCGCCAGCCTTTCTTCCTACGTGAGACATTGCTTCATCCGGTCAGATTTTTCCTCATAGTCGCTGCTTCTGTTTTCTTCACTAATTGGCCACAGACAAGAATTTATTTTTTTCTCTCTTCCATGCATGTTCTGCATCCGATAGCTTTTGTTTTTTTTCTATGCATGAATATTTAAGCCTTGATTAGCATTCAGATTTAATAGCCTTAAGTAGCCCTGCAACTAGTGGTGCCTGTCCCTTGCATGCGTGTGTGCTTTGTAGTGTCTCTGCTAGAGAAGCCTCGGGAAGCAGCCATCACGTGGTGTGAAAAAGTTATGGGAGAAAGCAACTTGCTACTGTTGCTTCTCAAGAAAACAATCCACGGGATCAAACGCAGGTTTCTGACTTCCTCCGCGCGCATGACAGCAGTTCCTACGAGAGTATTTCGAGGTGTACGATGACGACGACAGACGCAGGTAATCAATCTGATCTCATATTTTCTAGGTAGATCAATTAGTTAGATAAACATCTATTATTTTATTAGTCTGCTGTTTCTGTTTATTAATCTCGTGGTTAATGTTTATCCACACTAGAAAATTATTAGTACTCACACAATTTTTATCTAAGTATTTTAATCTGCTCATATAAAAGAAAAAGAAAAATTTATTAGTTGAAATAAATTTTTATTCTAGTTTTCACGTGAAATATTTTAGTTTTATATCAGAATTAATTTTTGAATGATCCCTACTTTATTTATTTGATTAGTAGTTTATTTATAGACTGCAATATAAATAAGTAGTAATTTATCTAGGTGGTTTTATTTACTGTAGTTTTTTTATTTAGTTTAATTTTAATATCATTTTAATTAGGACACCAATCATCTTTAGGCTAAACCATTTTAATTCCTGCAATTTGATTTGCTAATATTATTTGTTTGATTAAGGTTGGTTGGGTGTTGGGATTAGATCATAGTTTAGCAAGAAATTTTTAGCGCTCATTCACCCCCCTTTGGTCGCTACTTTCGGTCCTACAGGAGGTGTTTGGGCTTTGGAACCCATATGGACTTCTTGGGTGGAGCTTTAGGCTATTCTTTGAATAGTCCATCCTTGGGCTGACTAGCCTGGAAAGACTCATTGGAGTGAGTCTTTGGGTATCTCTGTTTAGGAGTCATTTTACTCCACTCCACTGCCCGACTAATAGCACTCTCAAAATCAGCCTTGGTTTAGGTGTAGCCTACCCCAAACCCATCCTGCCTCTTAAACTGCTGGATCATCATGCTGAGTTGTGGCTCTCTGGCACTCACCCAACTCAGGATCTGACGGAGGTAAAAATTCTCATTCTGAACATCAGCTAGCTTCTCTCTTAATGAAGCTAGAACCTCCACCTGAGACAAGCAGGTCTCACACTCTCTATCCACCTAGACAGACTTGTCGGCTTTCAGCTTGATCAACTCCAATCTAAGAGACAAGCGGTTCTCACAGACAGTGGGTGGAACTGATAGTGTCTCAAGCTCTAGTCTAGTCTGCTCCAACTCAGCTCTGACTCTCTCCAACTCGCCCAACTGCTCATCACCCTTGGTTTTCAGCTCAGCTAAACTAGCTAGATGGGATGGGCAATCAACACAGGGCACGAGGACAGTGGCATTAGCATCTTTCAGCTCCAGCTGAGCGCTCTGAAGCTCAGTGGCCAAAGCGTCCCTCTCATCAACCCTTTCTATGTACCTGGACTTCAGAGTCGTCAGGTCACACAACAACACCTCACACTTTGGGCACTCACTGCTATCACGCAAGAAAGGGGAAGAAGATAGACTCTCAATTCTGCCATTGGCCACAGCAAGCTCACTCTCAAGTTCATCTATCCTCTTCTTAGCCCCTCTAAGCAGTTTTTCTCGATATTTCAACTCGTGACGATTATTTTCATGTAAATCAACGATTTCACGTTTGTAAGAGGATACCTTTTCATTGTCGTCGGAGTCGAAGTCATTGGAGGAGCCCTTTTCTTCCTTATCCCCAAGAGCCATTGAGCAGAAGCTCTTGCGGGATCTTCGGTGTTGATGTGAGCGGCTCTTCGACTTGTCCCCGAAGGTCATGAAGCAGAGGCCCGTCGGATCGTCCTTGTCCTTCCTCTTCCTGATCACGATCTCCTCATCGCTTGAGCTTGATGAAGAGGAAGAAGACGTGGACCACTTGGAGTAGCTTTTCTCCATCTCGGCGAACAAGGCCTTGTCACGCTTCTTGTTCTCACGCTGGTAGTCCTTCAGGGACTTTCTGAAGAATCTATTCTTTGGCTTGCCCTTTGTGAAGGAGGAGCTGTCGTGCTTGCTGGAGTCATAGAAGGAACCACCGGTACCCTTCTTGTGACCATTGCGCTTGGGGCAGTCTGGATTTTGTACCGTGTCTTTTGAACATTCGCTTATCATAGACACGATGCACCCGGTTGTTAAACAGACACATGTCATCATCTCCTAGCAACTCAAGCTGGTCCTTGGTGATAGACATCAAGGAGAACCCAGCACAACTCACAAAAGAGGGTTCAGCAGAAGGTGTAGCAAGGGCCAAGGTTTTTGATCCAGAGCTAGTGAGATTTGATCTCAACTGGGTATCAACCTCAATGGCCTTCAGCATGCTAAACAACTCAGAAATTGTCACGGTATCATAAGAAGTGCTCTCAATGATAGAGGATACCTTGATCTCTCAGATCATAGGGTCTAAGGTATGGAGAACCTTGAGCGCCTGCTCATGATCTGAGACTAACTGAACTCCCTCGGCCTTGTTGGCCCGAAGCTTGTTGATGATCGATTGAAAATGACCAAACAAAGCTTCAACAGATTCACCCGGCTTCTGTGTGAAAATTTCATATTCACGTCGGTAGGTCTGATATAGCCGAGACATGATTTGGGCTATCCCCTCATGGTGTGCCTAGAGGGTAGCCCAGATCTCAAGTGGTAAGATGGCTCACACGCTTAAATTCAGTGGGACCTAAACTAGAAAACAAAATGTTCGCCGCTTTGTTGTTGTTCTGATGTTGGGCGATAATATCAGGAGAATTACGCTCAGCAACAGGCAATACTGTCAAAGTAGCGTGAACACAAATGTCCCAAATGTCCGAGATTTGGCTCATGAGATAGGCTCGCATGCGAGTCTTCTAATAATTATAGCCATAAGCGTCCAGGGACGGGACCTTTCCAGGAGAAGTCATGATCACTACCTGGGTTTAGAACCGATTAAGGTATGGGAAAACCCTAACCAGGCTCTGATATCACTTGTAGGACCGAAAGTAGCGACCAGAGGTGTTAAAAATAATATAGCCTATAAACGACCGGTGTCCTAGTTGAAAAGACACCACCAAAGTGTTCAAAAGGTATATCAACAGTGCATTCAGAACATAGGCATTTCAAGCATCATAAAAATTAATCATCACATGCATTAATTTAAATGCACACAAAATGAGATGAAGGTTTACTGTTTAAAAGTTGTCTCCTGTTTGATACTTGTCGAAGCCTGTCCGAAGCCGTCGCATGAAGCCTGGCCTGTGTCGAAGCCTGCGTCTGTAGCCGACGGAGCCTACTTACCTATGACGAAGAACGGCGTGGAGCTGTGGACCAAGTGTAGCCGATGCAGTACGAATCAATGCAGCAGCTAGAGCCGTTATTGATGTGAAGCAGCTAGTAGTGCTCGTTGCAGGCAGAGATGTGTGCATGACTTTACTGGTTTTCCAGAAAAAAAAACAGAAACGTTGGTTTTCTTTGGGACCCAAGATAACCAGGCAGGACTCCTATCCAATTAGCAGCAACAACAAACTATGGAGATAACCACGAACAAGATGCTAACCAAATGCAGATGATTCGAAGTGGTGAATAAAAAAAATGACAATAAAACTTCAGTTCTGCGCAGTACACTATCAGTGCACAGATCGGGGAAAATTATTAGGCTGAAAACACGAGAAAAACAACAGGAATCACGTGCCGAAGATTCCACGGTGTGTGTGCTCACTGGCGAAAAACACTGAAGAATAGGGGTCTGCTCCTGCGCACTCCATGCAATTTCTGGTGGAAATAAATAGTGCAGGAAAAGAAAATGGCAGTGGATGAACCAATCGGCAATAAGGAAAAAATTTCCAGCAATAGAAATCAAAATAAATGCATTTGATGGTGCAGTTCCCAAAGCCAAGTGTTGGAACAATTGCGTTAGTTCCAGCAGATTTTCCTGTGGTGGTTTATGATGTGGAGAATGAACCTCGATGGGTTCTCTCAGAGGGAGAAAGAGTTTATACTGGTTCGGGCCTCCCCTGGGGGATAATAGCCCTACGTCCAGTTTTTGGTGGATTTGGCATGCTATGCCTTGGTGTGGAGAAATAACTCCAGGGTCTCATGGCCCCCTGGAGCCCGTCCCCCGGTTACAAGGGCTTGGCCCTGCTTTTATAGGCGCACAGGCCAAAGGAAAAGACCGGGATGCCCCCTATGAGTCCTAGGCTTACAGGGGCAGAGAGGGGAAAAGGGCTAGCTACGGTACAAAGGTACTTTGCAGCTTTATAGCCTTACAGGCGTGTCAGACTGCGCCAGGCTTTGACCAGCTAAAAGATACACCGTAGGTGGAGGCTGGGAGGAAGGCTCCGAAGTGCACCCCGGAGGGGGCTTCGAAGCGTGCTCCGGAGAGTGACCTCCGAATGGGGCTTCGGAGGGCGGCCTCCGGACTGGGTTCCCGGAGGGTGGCCTCCGAACTGGACTCCGGAGGGCGGCCTCCGGACTTGGCTCCCGGAGGGTGGCCTCCGGACATGGCTCCCGGAGGGTGGCCTCCGGACTTGGCTCCCGGAGGGCGACCTCCGGACTTGACTCCGGAGAGTGACCTCCGGCTTCCTGTGCCCGGAGGGCGGCCTCCGGACTTGGCTCCCCTTGGCCCGCAACTCGGCCGGCCATAAGAGCGAAGCCCGTCAGCGCTTCCTCCGAGATTGAAGCTGCGGTCTTCAAGAAATCGGCGCGGTCCCCAATCGGGTCCTGATCGCCAAAGTCCGAAGCCCGGCATTCGGTCCCTATTTTCTGGAGGACCTCGGTCAGGCTCTGGGTGGCTTCGCCAAGATTGGCCACGACGAAGTCTTCGAGGTCCTTAGCCCGTTGGCAGAGCTCCACGTTCTCATTCGCCTGCCGGGCCTCGGCGTCCCTCGAAGCCTTGAGCTCCGCGCGAAGCCGGCTCACCTCCGAAGCCAAAGCCTCCTTAGCTTTATCGACTTCAGCCTTCGCCGCCTCTGCCGCGCCAGCCGAAGCCTCGGCCCGCCTTCGTTTCTCAGCCTCCGCCGAGACTTCGCGGTGAAGGGCCTCCTTCTCCTCCGCAAGGCGCTCCATCCGCCTGTCCGCAGAAGTCGAAGCTGCCGCGTTCAGTGCGAAGGCCTGCAAGAATTCAAGAAATCATAAGTATCAGCCAAAGACTAGAGCATAGGTCGAGGATCGCAAGGGGTTTCGCTCACCCGCACGAGGGTCTCGTTCGCACTAACGAAGAGCTCCGTGGGGCTCAAGCGGCCAAGTTGTGCCACCAAGTCTCCTGCCTCCGCAACGGCACAAGCCTCGCGGAAGCCATTGATTGCTGCCTCCGTCACGCCTCCCTTCGGCTTGAAAGGGTGGACGATGGCCACGGTCGCCTCCACGGGCTTCGGCTTGGCAGGGCTCAGGCCCACCACGTTGACATCTTCGTCGCTCTGAGGGTCCTCCGCACCGCGGCCTTCGCTGCTTCCGTTTTCGGATGAAGTCCCCTCGGAGTCCGATTCACTATCGCTGCCGCTGCTGCCGCTTCCTGAAGTTTCCGAAGGCTTCGCTTCATCGAGCTTCGCTACGGCTTCGCCTGGCGGCTTCGCCCCTACGGGCCTCGCATCGGCTCCGTCATCTGTAGAGAAGCCAAGTCAGGATCCGGGTGTTGAAAAGAAGAAGACAAAAAGGGTTTACCTTCGTCGGAGATTTCTTGAAAGGAAGTTGGGGCTAGGTGTGCCCTCCAACTCCTTCGCTGCGAAGCCGGCGCATCCGCCTCCGCGCCTGGAGTTGTCGCCTCCGGGGCCTCCGTGGCCTCCTTAGCGGCAGGGGTATGCGCGTCGACCTCCGCCGCTGAGGGCTTCATCGCCGGGGGCTTCGCCACCTTCTTGGGAGTCGGGGCAGCTGCGGGCTTCGCTGCAACCTCCTCAGAGGCATCCGCTTCGTCCTCGTCCCCCATCTTCCTCTTGGCTCCGGCCGACGAGGTAACCAGGTGGGCAAAATCAGGCAGAGCAGGGAGCCCTCCGAGGTCGAGCGCGGTCAATACCCTGTTCCAGCGCTCCCAGGACCCCACCAGTGCAAGGCGCTGGTTCTGCTCCTCGGGGGTCGGAGTCCCGACGACTCGGTCCGCCGCCGCGATGGCCTCCTCCGGGGTCCTCAAGTCGAGGGCGGCTGCATTAAAGTTGGAATT
Organism: Zizania palustris; assembly: GCA_019279435.1. NCBI lineage: Eukaryota > Viridiplantae > Streptophyta > Magnoliopsida > Poales > Poaceae > Zizania > Zizania palustris. The sequence continues at coordinate 5,198,762 of JAAALK010000286.1, read as the reverse complement.
AGAGGCGAAGATCTACGAAGTGTTAAAAGCAAGAAGAGTGTGAAGCCTTACAGAAGCGATCGAAGGCCAACTCGCTAAGTTCACCTCGATCCGAAGCCTGGAAGAGACCCTCTGGCCAGGAGCGCGCGAGGGGGCTGAGCCGAAGGGTGATGAACTCCTCCGCGAGGTCCCTCATGCTCATTTTCGCCGCCACCCTTCGGAGCAGCGAGATCCGCGAATGAAGGAGGTCTTCGCTGGTCTTCACCACCCCTTCGCGCTGGTACAAAATATGGGCGTTGGTACTCCGAAGGGGAGAGTTCACGCCAACGGAGGCATAGAACCACTCTTGGTCACACCTCGAGTACCACTTGTTGTTTACGGCCCTCGCCGGGAAGGCGTCTTGGTACTCCTTCCGGAGCTGGAAATTGGTGCTGCCGAAGGCCAGCACCCTCTTGACGCGGTCCGTCCCCTCCCGCGGCTTCGGTTGGCAGTTGGCATCATGGAGGGCGACGAAGACATCCGCGCGGCCCTCGCAGCCCTCGGCCCTCATGGCCCACTCGAAGACAGCTAACTTCGCCACTGCGTTGGGCGAAAGCTGAGGGAGCTCGAGGTTGTAAGCCTTGAGGACTTCGCTCAGCATCCCCACTGTAGGCAGTCCGAGGCCGGCCTCGAAGAATGCCTCGAACACCACCACCTCGTCAGCACGAGGCCTCGGCTCACCCTCCGACTTCTCTGGGACCCGAAGTTGGATCTTCGCCGCAATCTTCCCTTCGCAGGCCCTCCTGACCGACTCCTCCGTGGAGATCGAGGCCCTCATCTCCAGAGTCTGCTCGAACTTGTCGGAAGGCGTCCGAAGGTCCTTCGGCCCTAGTCGCCTAGGCGCAGTCTTCGCCGCCGCAGCCGCCGCTGCCTGCACCTGGGCGGAGCCCGAGCTCGAGCCCAAAGCCAGAGGCTTCGCCATCGCCTTCTTCGGCATGTTGATGGGACTTCGCCACGAAGGGCCAAAACTAGCGAAGGTGGCTCGAAGCGAAGCTGGAAGAAGAAGAGAGCGAAGGTTGCAAGGCAACAAGGAGAAAGCGAATGAAGGTGTGCCGAAGCCGCACGCGGTAAGTCCCTATTTATAGGCGCGGTAAGAATTCCAACCGTCGTGGGCCGAACCCACCGCCAGGTGGGCCTCCAGCGAAGGCGAACTGGCCCAGAGCAAGGTAACGGTAACCTTGTTGACCGTTGCGGAGCCGTTCGGGCTCCCCGAGGCCGTTCTGGCGGCAAGCGCGGGCATTTATTACCCACAGGTATCGAGGTCACCTTCGGTCCAGGCTCCGAAGGTATGTTTTCTCTGAAGTTGTGTTTTCAGGTCATTTGTCCTAAGAGCGCGTGCACCCCTCCGTCCCGAAGGCCTACACGCGAGGGGCTACAAGCATGTATGCGATGTGTGCGAATGTAATATGCAGTACGAGCGTAACAAGCTAAAACGTTCGAAGCCAAACAACACGAAGCATACAGACGAAGTGTGCAAAGATAGCAAACTCTATTCATTGTATATTGAGAAGTGTGTTACAAACATACTTCGGAAGCAAAACTACGTATAATCTGTATCTAAACCTAAGAAGAACCGTGTGCGAGGCCTCAACCCTCGCTTGCCCCTTCTTCGGCCAGGGCCACCTCGGCTGGACGTTGCCTCGTCGGAGCCCGCTCTCCCTCGACTAGCCCGTCCAGGCTCCAAAGCCCGTAAGCTCCGTCTTCCACTTTGCAGGTCGCTCCAAGTTAGCGAAGCAGGCGGTGCCGTATCGAAGGCAAAAAAGTCTAGGGCTTCGTCGCCTGCTAAGGTCGTTCGCGAAGGCAAAGACAAAGGGCCCTGAAGGGCTCCATCTTCACAGCGGCTAATAAATCATGAGCTACTTCAGAAATGGCTTTGCCGCTAGGCCCCCTCGGAAGCTTAAACCGAGGGGGCCTTCAGACCTAGCTACTTCGAGGATCGCCCACAGCTGCTGAAGCTCTTCGGAGTCCTCGAGGACTTCGAGGTCTACGCTCGAAGTCGGAGCCTGGGCAGGTATAAAAAACCCCCGCATTCATATTAATAAGCTGATAAGTTTTTACAAGCCTACAACCAAGTATTACAAGGAAGCCTAAGGAGATCTACACCTTCGGAGGCGGAGGCGTCGAGGTCGAAGGCTTGTCCGGCGCAGCGGGCCCCTTGGACCGGCGTTGTCGAAGGGCCTTCATGAGGTCAAGGACTGCTCCGCAGCCTTGTTCCTTCCAAGGTTCCTGCAGCCGCCGCCAAGCTCCGCGGACGTCAGGCGAAGGCGTCACCAAGTGCTGACCCCCGAAGACCACTAGGGTCACGGAGGTTGCTGCCTGAAGATGGGTGCAGCCCGCTTCACGAAGCATATGCAACATCCCTTGGCCCGCAACTCGGCCGGCCATGAGAGCGAAGCCCGTCAGCGCTTCCTCCGAGATCGAAGCTGCGGTCTTCAAGAAATCGGCGCGGTCCCCAATCGGGTCCTGATCGCCAAAGTCCGGAGCCCGGCATTCGGTCCCTATTTTCTAGAGGACCTCGGTCAGGCTCTGGGTGGCTTCGCCAAGATTGGCCACGACGAAGTCTTCGAGGTCCTTAGCCCGTTGGCAGAGCTCCACGTTCTCCTTCGCCTGCCGGGCCTCGGCGTCCCTCGAAGCCTTGAGCTCCGCGCGAAGCCGGCTCACCTCCGAAGCCAAAGCCTCCTTAGCTTTATCGGCTTCAGCCTTCGCCGCCTCTGCCGCGCCAGACGAAGCCTCGGCCCGCCTTCGTTTCTCGGCCTCCGCCTAGACTTCGCGGCGAAGGGCCTCCTTCTCCTCCGCAAGGCGCTCCATCCGCCTGTCCGCAGAAGTCGAAGCTGCCGCGTTCAGTGCGAAGGCCTGCAAGAATTCAAGAAATCATAAGTATCAGCCAAAGACTAGAGCATAGGTCTAGGATCGCAAGGGGCTTCGCTCACCCGCACGAGGGTCTCGTTCGCACTAACGAAGAGCTCTGTGGGGCTCAAGTGGCCAAGTTGCGCCACCAATTCCCCTGCCTCCGCAACGGCACAGCCTCGCGGAAGCCATTGATTGTTGCCTCCGTCACGCCTCCCTTCGGCTTGAAATGGTGGACGATGGCCACGGTCGCCTCCGCGGGCTTCGGCTTGGCAGGGCTCAGGCCCACCACGTCAACATCTTCGTCGCTCTGAGGGTCCTCCGCGCCGCGGCCTTCGCTGCTTCTGTTTTCGGATGAAGTCCCCTCGGAGTCCGATTCACTATCGCTGCCGCTGCTGCCGCTGCTGCCGCTTCCTGAAGTTTCCGAAGGCTTCGCTTCATCGAGCTTCACTACGGCTTCGCCCGGCGGCTTCGCCCCTACGGGCCTCGCATCGGCTCCGTCATCTGTAGAGAAGCCATGTCAAGATCCGGGTGTTGAAAAGAAGAAGACAAAAAGGGTTTACCTTCGTCGGAGATTTCTTGAAAGGAAGTTGGGGCTAGGTGTGCCCTCCAACTCCTTCATTGCGAAGCTGGCGCATCCGCCTCCGCGCCCTCCTTAGAGGCAGGGGTATGCGCGTCGACCTCCGCCGCTGAGGGCTTCGTCGCCGGTGGCTTCGCCACCTTCTTGGGAGTCGGGGCAGCTGTTGGCTTCGCTGCAACCTCCTCAGAGGCATCCGCTTCGTCCTCGTCCCCCCTCTTCCTCTTGGCTCCGGCCGACGAGGTAGCCAGGTGGGCAAAATCAGGCAGAGCAGGGAGCCCTCCGAGGTCGAGCGCGGTCCATACCCTGTTCCAGCGCTCCCAGGACCCCACCATTGCAAGGCGCTGGTTCTGCTCCTCGGGGGTCGGAGTCCCGACGACTCGGTCCGCCGCCGCGATGGCCTCCTCCGGGGTCCTCAAGTCGAGGGCGGCTGCATTAAAGTTGGAATTAGAGGCGAAGATATACGAAGTGTTAAAAGCAAGAAGAGTGCGAAGCCTTACAGAAGCGATCGAAGGCCAACTCACTAAGTTCACCTCGATCCGAAGCCTGGAAGAGACCCTCCGGCCAGGAGCGCGCGAGGGGGCTGAGCCGAAGGGTGATGAACTCCTCCGCGAGGTCCCTCATGCTCATTTTCGCCGCCACCCTTCGGAGCAGCGAGATCCGCGAATGAAGGAGGTCTTCGCTGGTCTTCACCACCCCTTCGCGCCGGTACAAAATATGGGCGTTGGTACTCCGAAGGGGAGAGTTCACGCCGACGGAGGCATAGAACCACTCTTGGTCCCACCTCGAGTACCACTTGTTGTTTACGGCCCTCGTCGGGAAGGCGTCTTGGTACTCCTTCCGGAGCTAGAAATTGGCGCTGCCGAAGGCCAACGCCCTCTTGACGCGGTCCGTCCCCTCCCGCGGCTTCGGTTGGCAGTTGGCGTCATGGAGGGCGACGAAGACATCCGCACGGCCCTCGCAGCCCTCGGCCCTCATGGCCCACTCGAAGACAGCTAACCTCGCCACTGCGTTGGGCAAAAGCTGAGGGAGCTCGAGGTTGTAAGACTTGAGGACTTCGCTCAGCATCCCCACTGCAGGCAGTCCGAGGCCGGCCTCGAAGAACGCCTCGACCACCACCACCTCGTCAGCACGAGGCCTCGGCTCACCCTCCGACTTCTCTGGGACCCGAAGTTGGATCTTCGCCGCAATCTTCCCTTCGCAGGCCCTCCTGACCGACTCCTCCGTGGAGATCGAGGCCCTCATCTCCAGAGTCTGCTCGAACTTGTCGGAAGGCGTCCGAAGGTCCTTCGGCCCCAGTCGCCTAGGCGCAGTCTTCGCCGCCGCAGCCGCCGCTGCCTGCACCTGGGCGGAGCCCGAGCTCGAGCCCAAAGCCAGAGGCTTCGCCATCGCCTTCTTCGGCATGTTGATGGGACTTCGCCGCGAAGGGCTAAAACTAGCGAAGGTGGCTCGAAGCGAAGATGGAAGAAGAAGAGAGCGAAGGTTGCAAGGCAACAAGGAGAAAGCGAATGAAGGTGTGCCGAAGCCGCACGCGGTAAGTCCCTATTTATAGGCGCGGTAAGAATTCCAACCATCGTGGGCCGAACCCACCGCCAGGTGGGCCTCCAGCGAAGGCGAACCGGCCCAGAGCAAGGTAACGGTAACCTTTTTGACTGTTGCGGAGCCGTTCGGGCTCCCCGAGGCCGTTCTGGCGGCAAGCGCGGGCATTTATTACCCCCAGGTATCGAGGTCACCTTCGGTCTAGGCTCCGAAGGTATGTTTTCTCTGAAGTTGTATTTTCAGGTCATTTGTCCTAAGGGCGCGTGCACCCCTCCGTCCCGAAGGCCTACACGCAAGGGGCTACTGTTGGGGAAATATACTTCCCTTGAACAGGGGCCAAATGACGTCAGCCTCCGATAGCCTTCGGCCCAGAGCCCAACACTGTCGGAGCCCGCTTTCTCTCTAAGTATTGTTTTCAGGTCCCAAGGTGCCTTTCAGGGGTCCGGCTCGAGCCCCCACTTCGGGCCCTGGCGCGGGGCACCGGAGGCCACCCTCCGGGCACTGGAAGCCGGAGGCCACTCTCCGGAGCCAAGTCCGGAGGTCGCCCTCCGGGAGCCAAGTCTGGAGGCCGCCCTCCGGGCACAGGAAGCCGGAGGTCACTCTCCGGAGTCAAGTCCGGAGGTCGCCCTCCAGGAGCCAAGTCCGGAGGCCACCCTCCGGGAGCCAAGTCCGGAGGCCGCCCTCCGGAGTCCAGTTCGGAGGCCACCCTCCGGGAACCCAGTCCGGAGGCCGCCCTCCGAAGCCCCATTCGGAGGTCACTCTCCGGAGCACGCTTCGAAGCCCCCTCCGGGGTGGACTTCGGAGCCTTCCTCCCAGCCTCCACCTACGGTGTATCTTTTAGCTGGTCAAAGCCTGGCGCAGTCTGACACGCTTGTGGTCAAAGACTGCGCCAGGCTTTGACCAGCTAAAAGATATACCGTAGGTGGAGGCTGGGAGGAAGGCTCCGAAGTGCACCCCGGAGGGGGCTTCGAAGCGTGCTCCGGAGAGTGACCTCCGAATGGGGCTTCGGAGGGCAGCCTACGGACTGGGTTCCCGGAGGGCGGCCTCCAAACTGGACTCCGGAGGGCGGCCTCCGGACTTGGCTCCCGGAGGGTGGCCTCCGGACTTGGCTCCCGGAGGGCGACCTCCGGACTTGACTCCAGAGAGTGACCTCCGGCTTCCTGTGCCCGGAGAGCGGCCTCCGGACTTTGCTCCCGGAGGGCAACCTCCGGACTTGGCTTCGGAGAGTGGCCTCCAGCTTCCAGTGCCCGGAGGGTGGCCTCCGGCGCCCCGCGCCAGGGCCCGAAGTGGGGGCTCGAGCCGGACCCCTGAAAGGCACCTTGGGACCTGAAAACAATACTTAGAGAGAAAGCGGGCTCCGACAGTGCTGGGCTCTGGGCCGAAGGCTGTCGGAGGCTGACGTCATTTGGCCCCTGTTCAAGGGAAGTATATTTCCCCAACACCAAGCATTAAACATCGGAGAAACTACCAAGGAATAAAAATTACATTCAACCGGTTGAACTTGCGGCGGCGCAAATAGGGGAGAGAAAAAGAGTGACTCAAATTTTTGATTGGTAAATGATTTCAGAATAGGGGTAACCCTAACCTTAAGATATTGGGGCTTATTTATAGGTAGCCCAATAAATGGGAAAAATGCAAAAATACCTCTAGGGTTTTTTACAGACGCTGAAATAAAATGGAAAAGACCAAACTGCGCTTAGGATATTTTTACAGACTTGACTGACTGACTGTGAGACTAAGGACAAAATAGTAAACTCCTAATTACAGATGACTTATCCTAAAGCAGAGCTTTCATAGCGACTACGTCTTTACCTCAGAATGGTCCGATCTGAGATCAGCGGTCGTTAGTTTTGCGCCGAAACTGACAAAGTGTCCACCGACTTTGCACTAGGTACCCGGATTGGGCCGGCCCAATTACGCAGATCTCTCAGCCCAGCAATCGCTCGCCGCCCGTGTACCTGAGTCAATCCTGGTCAACAGCCCAGTGGATCCTCTGCTGCTCCTGGCCCATGTAACCGGATTGGGCCAGCCCAACTTTGCGGCCCCTCTGCCCGACATTCGCTCGCTGCCCGTGTACTTGAGTCACAAGCAGCCCAGAGACAGTAGGTCTTCTCCTCTCTTTGTGTCCTCTTGACTTCCGTTGACAATGACTCATCACATCTGGAGCCATGAGGCCAATACTCTTCAGCATGGCTCCTCAAACGGAAGTCTGGACGGATCTTCTGGACTTAATCCTATGCCAGGCCGGAGACAAGTTGAGGTCTTCGGTCTGGTGAATTGTCTTTGTATTACAACCTTGAAGATCCTAGGGATGAAGTATTTTCTCCCAACATTGCCGGGATAGCAGATGTCGAAGCCCGAACCTCCGTCGCTACTACTTCGATTACTGGTAAGCTAGGACTTTCTAGCTCTGGCTCTAGATTGGTTCTAGCATGCTCGGAGTGGGTTGCCACCGCTGCTTCCGCAGTCTCCTGAGGGGGGTCTTAGGCCGCAGCTTGAGAGTCACCCTCTTCGCCATGCAGCAGGTACTCTTCCAGTTCTTTTCCCATGCGTGCATCTGAGTCTCTTTCTTCTGACTCCTCCGAAGAGGAGCTCCGAATACCAAGCGATTCCGGTGTTGATGGAGGCGTAGGGAGTTTGGTTGTCTTTTTCCCTTCTTCCCGGGAGTCTTCGTGGCCTTCTTGGAGGTCCTGGCTGTGGCTTTTCTCTTCCGGGAGACAGCTCCCGTTAAGTCGAAGTATGGCAGAGGCGGAGCCTCCATCCCGAGAGCACTACATACTCGGTTAGAGCGCTCCCAACTCCAAACCAGCTCCACTCTTTTTTGTTTCTCTACTACAATAGGGGCTCCGAGCACCCTTTCTATAGCCCTGACTATCTGCTCCGGAGCTAACGCTAGTGGAGCCACTAAAAAAATGTAACAATCCATTAAGCATGCTATTTGTTCTCTGATCAATGTTAATGCAGAAGATGCGAAGACTTACCCATGCTTCAACGTTCTCCCTCCAAAGCACTTTGAAACACAATTGGCCACTCGGCTCCAAGAGGAGGAATCCGGAGGGAAATAAATTCTTCGGCCAAGTCCCGCATGCTCATGCGCTTGGCCACCGAAGAAAGTAGCCCAAGTCACGTTGAAAGCAGACTTGGGTGCGGAATCACTTCTGCTTCCCTCCGGTGCCAGATCTCTTGCAGGGGTACCGCAAGGCCAGAGTCTTCATCAACTTCACCATAGAACCACCGGAGTATCCAATTGGAGTACCACCGGTCGTTGATTGCCTTTGCTGGGAAATTCTTCAAGTGCTCCTTTTGGAGCTGGAAGTTCACGCTCCCGAAGGCCACCAGCACCTTGGAGTCTCCAGGTCTGTCTTGCAGCTCTAGTTGGCTCGAGGCTTCATGGGTAGCGGTGAAGATCTCTGACCTCCCATCACACCCTTTAGCTCGAAGGGCCCACTCGAAGGCAGCCAACCTCGCAATCACGTTCAGAGACAGTTGTGGCAAAGTGAGATGGAACATCTCCAGTACTTCAGCGAGGATGTTTACGGCAGGAAGGACTAGCCCCGTTTCAAAGAAGGCCTCGAAGGCCACCACTTCTCTGCTCCTCGGTGCTAGGGTTGCTTCTATTCCGGGTACTCGAGTCCTCATTCCTGGACCCAGCTTACCGATCACTACCTCCTCGATGGATGACGCCGAGCATGTCGATTGCCTGATGAGAAAGCTTTGCTTCAGCGGCTTCTTGGACAGCGGGCGGAGTTCTCGTGGATTTTTGGGCCAATAACGCCCAGGGCTCCCGCCATTGCCGCTGCTGCCGATGCAGCCCATGCTTGCATCTGCGCCAAGGTTCCCGTCGCTGTCGGAACCTTAGCGCTAGTCCTCGCCATCGTATTTTTGCACAAGGGCATTGGAGAAGGTTTGAAGGTGAAAATGCGGAGGCTTAGAACCGAAGCTCTGTAAAAGTTTCCGCCGCGGCTCGAGTCCTCCTTTTATAAACCCTCTATTTTCGATTGATATGGTTCGCATATGCGTTCGCACTGTCGATTCAACTCTTGTAGCTGACAGGTGGGACCATGAGGTAAAAAGGTGTGAACCCACAGTTAAAATTTTGTTCGTTACTTTCTCAAAAGAGCCTAATGACTATCTGAGGGATAACGACTCAAATTTAATGGCTCTTCACGATGCTTCACATTCGCAATGGTCCATTTACCCGTGAAGCTTTCACACGGAGATTTGAGTTTGAAGCTTGAGTCAGATACATCTTCGATGATAAAGACCCTTCAAACGGTTATAATACCTTGGATTTTTCCTAAGTCCCTGAACATGAAAATATTTATTACGTATACTGCTCTCCTTGCTATACAGGTTATCCGGAGAAGCGTATTCGAGAGGCTACTGTTGGGGGAAATATTTCATTTCCAGGACTTTCAAGATTATAAGGAAAAGACAAATTATAATCTCAAAGTTCCAGGCTTGTCTCCGGACTAGAAGGGCTAAAGTTGGAGGGCCCGTCTAGACTCTGATCCAAAGATACCCTCTGAAGGCTTCCCCCTCTGTAGTGGGAAACATCCAAAAGGATGGGACGTTTACTATGTCCACCTCCTTCCAACATACTTTACCATTTTAGCCCTATTCGGGGTACCGAAATAGTTTCCACTATGTCGGCTGTAAATGAGGTGTAAAAAGGTCTTTTCCTTAGAGTTTTTACCTATATATACCCCCTACTCATCCTGTAATAGGCATCGAATATTCAGATATTCAATACACAACTTCGAACTACTTCGAGCTATTATCCTGAACAGAGGCTTGAGATAGTTCGTTTTCACAAACACTTCGTTTGTTAGTTTTTAATCTTAGAGAACCTGTTAGCATAATCTTTTACGCCAATAGAGGTGTTACGGAAAATTCTTACGAAGGAAGAAGTGAAGTGACACCGAGCATGGTAGAAATAAATAGGCAAGTTACCGGATCGGGATGAGCCCTGATGGATCGACGCGCCGCCACGTCAGGTGCTTTGAGCTTACGAGCCGGAGTCTTGACCCGCCTCTTAGCAAGGCACTCCATTGGGGCACGAGCCCCACCACCCAAGGTGGTAGTGGACGATACTGACCTATATTCTATCGGTCTGCCGCTCTAGCTCATCATCAGAGCATTCGTATCCTCTTTCTACATAATGCATGGGATGCAAGGTGAGTAAAAATAGGAGGATGAGTAGAAGAAAGAGCTAAGTTGAAAAATTTACCATGGAGGCCTCACTAACGTAGTCAAGATATAGGTGCTCGCGGTACATCTTCGAAAGCCAGTTGAAGAGCTGTTTCATCCATTTACCGCACCACCGGGCAAAGTCGTTGTAGCAGGCGTGACAGACTGACTAGGAAACAAAATCACCTTAAGGAACATTGTCAGACATTCTAAGGAGGTGGTTGTACTCTGCACCGTCCTTAACTTCTCCATGGATCTAGATCTGGCCAATGAAGAATAGGTGAGGTGAGAGCTAGCCGAACCCTAGTTGGCATGAGCAGATCATTGGATGGTAGAACTCAAAGGATGCCTTATGGAGATGACCAATGAAGTTGATAGGAAAAAGTCAAGGAGTAATACAAGCCTCAAAAATCTTATTGGCCTCCCCCATCTCGACACACATCAGCAAGGCAGAATCAGTGAGGATACGCATATTCAGATAGAAGCTCATATGCGAACCATATAATGTTTTGATCCCGAAAGCCGAAGTAAAATCCTACGAAGTAGAAACTCGGGGACTTTGGGGACATCCTGAAAGTGCCACTGCAAGCAGCCGCCTCGCCTAAAGATAGGCATCAACGATGAGAGGGATTGGCCAATTCAGGGTAATCAGATGTGAATTCTATCAAAGCAAAGGGAGGATTGGTGCTAGCTTCGGTGGTGTAAATGTTAAGCCAAAGTTGCAGGAACCACCAAGGACTACCGAAGTGCCCGACAGGTTCACGAGTCGATAACTTGGTCGATACCTAGTGGAGAAGGAAATATGTCACGCGAAGAAGGTATCAACCAATTAGAATCATTTTATTTGCAGCAATCTTCTCGGTGAAAGATTGGAGATGAGAAGTCGAACCAAGACTGGATCCGCAAAAAATGAACCTTTCCATCCAAAGGTTGAGAAAGGCAACATGCTCACAGGCTTCTACAGGACTAGTCTTCTTTTTGTGCTTCAAAATATATTTATCCCACCCACCGGTGGATTTCACATCAAGCCAGTGAGTTGTTTTGGATCCGAGAGAAAGGGTCACAAGGGGAGATGATATCAAGGGAAGTCAAAACAAAAACATCCAGAAGAGATGGAGTCATCAAACCTTGACCAAAGGTGAAGGAATTGAGGGTGTCGGGCCAAAGATAACAAGCAGCTACGAGCAGAGGTTCATTCTTGTAATGCTCCACGAGAGAAAGGCAAATACAGTGGCTGATGTTGATTTCATTGCAAGATGAATGATGGGCGGCCGATACTCTAAGGTACCAATCATGCCAACTAGGAAGAGGAGAGGGGAATGCCCTAAAACTATTGGTCCAGTCAGAGAGAAGCATAGGAGAACATTTGAAGGGGATCTGATTGGTCTTGGCATTGATGATATCAGTAGGATTGGGATTACCCATTGGACCCAGAAAATAGTTTGATGGGTGCAAGGCCATGGGAATCAAAACTTGATTCCTTAAGTTCTACAGGAAAAAGGAAAGGGAAGGTAGTAAAGAAAACGACGGACAAACCAACAACAATGAAGAAGTGTTGAGGACTTACCTCTAGGATCATGTCTTTGGTTTCCATCATTGAGGAACTGAAGTCCGAGGTCGCTGGAGAATGTGAAGATGATGAGCGCAGCGACTGCGAGAGTAATAGCAATGGACAACGATGAGTTTGGAAGTCCAGAGAACGAGGGAGTGTAGTGAAGGCAGAAAGCGTGAAGGGAAAAGTGAGGCAGTCGGCGATTACTTATAAAATGCAAGGCGACCCCTCGGCAACCAGGTCAGGCCGATCCCGGCAGATTTTGTGGGATCACCTCTAACGTTCGGCAAAAGGTAATCATGAATACAATTTTCTAAATGCCAGAATGTTTGCAGATCTAGGATTGGGGAGCAAATCTTGGCTTACAAATACCAAGGCAAAAACTTTGTGGGATGAAGCATGGTCTGACGCCGCAAAAAAAGAAAAGTAGATGCATCAGACTAGGTGAAACTTGTCATAGTCATTCACGACCGAAGAGAGAATGAGAAGAGGAAGGAAGACGAGGCCTGATGTATTACATATAAAGGATTGGAAGGCGAAGTGTTTCAGTTGCTAATGATAAATTTGAAAAGACGTCGCGAATGCATCTGAGAGGACGTGACGACATAAGGTAATGATGACAGACAATTTCGAAGCATCGGTTACCCTATTGATGCTCTGAAACTAGGGGCATGTGTTGACGCTAAGATTTGGTAAAGCCCAGGCTTGCCAAAGGTGCCACATGGTCAACAGAAGTCAAAGGAGTCCATTCAAGGATGGTCAACGAATTTCGTCCATGTTGTGACAGTATGATCGAACATGAAGGAGCCGATGAAGGATGAAAGATGAGGATGATCCAGAATCGGTTACAATGTAGATTACTTGGATTTCAAGTCTCTAGTCTATAAATATGTATCTAATTAGCTAGGAAAACAATGACACAACCCTACAAACAACTACCCTTTGGCGCGTCGCCACCCTTGTCTTCCCATGGTTAATCTCGGTGGGATTCGACACTCGGAGTTCGTCTGCATCGTTTTGATCTCTAGTGAAGTCCCGCCACCCCGACGGCTGTATCGGCTAAGCCAGTGTTCTTTAAGGTTGCATCGTATCGATATCTTCAAGGCATCGGCTAGGTCAGTACAATTGCTAGTTTATCTTGATGTATTGGTTAGGTCTAAGGCTGCATCAGAATTATCTCTTAGATTGATGTGATTTAAGTGTAATAGTCTGAGGCCTCATCGGTTAAGTCTGACATAAATTTCTATTGTATCTGCTTCATGTTGTATACCATTCATCTAAACAAAGCATGCCCGATACCTTGAAATATCATTGAGTTCATTGTGACTACCTACTGTCTTGGTTAGGTCAAATCTTGTTATTATGATGATTTTGATGATATTGACAAGTTTTTTGGCACGTTTTACTTATTTATATCGGAATACAAGCCGATAGGTTATCTATAATTCCATATTCTATCCTATGCGCATTCGGGAGATGCCCATCAGCCCCTACCCGCAATTGTCTTGTTCTATCGGTCGATGGCTTATATACACCGATCACTCTGCAATAGTCATCCACCATATGGTCGATCGGTGTATTCATTGACAATTATTTTATTCATTTCACAGTCATTAGCTCGGTAGCATATTGGCTTTGCTACTAACGCTATTTCTTTTCCTGGACTCCATATCAGTTGCACGATCAAACTGATTGGCCCGCCGTGAACTATTTTTCCTCTAAGATTATAGGACCTTCACTGGAGTTAAGAAAATCTCCCAGGCCACACATGTGACCAAACAATACACCAACACTTGGGTACTACGTTCTTATTGTAATGCCTGGATACCCTTGCTTTATTCTCTTCAATCTATTCTAGGGCTCTCAATCGGTTTTGCACTAAGTCATCCAGGCCATCTGTCATTAAATTGTAGTAATCATCGGCTGTAAGGAGATCTTGTAGTATTATCATTCTCGAGCTGATGTTATTTTCCCAAGGTAGTACTACTTCATGGCCATAGACTAACTGATATGGGGCACTTGTGTGGACCCATGACGCACCATTTGATAAGCCCAAAGTGCTTTTGATAGGGATCGATTCAAATGCTTCAGTTGTTCATTAATCTTTCACTTTATCAACTTGATCAAGCTCTTATTGGATGCTTCAGCTTGCCCATTGGCCTACTTATAATATGGCAACGAATTTAAGAGCTTGATTCCCATACAAGCTACAAATTGCTAGAACTCCTCACACACAAAGATTGACCCTTGATCTGTGGTGATGGTCTAAGGGTTCCCAAATAGGTATACTATATGCTCGTTGATGAACTCAATGGGATCGGCAAAAGTTACCTTTTTGAGTGTAACTGCTTCTACCAATTTCGTTAAGTAATTTGTGGCTTCCAGTATGAACTTATGTCCTTTGATCGATGCTGGGTAAATCTAGCCAATAATATCAATGCCCCATCCTCCAAAGGGCCAAGTCTTAATTATCGGATTCATTGCCGATGCAAGTGCTCTTTGAATGGCTCCAAACTTTTGACAATACTGACACCCTTTACAATACTTTATGTGAGGAACCTAGTGAGGATCTTAACTATGGTTCAAGGTTATGATGAGTGATTGACGGGGTTTTGCCATGAGGTTCATGTATGGATGCTTGGAAGTGTGTGTGTGTCTGTGTTTGTCTCGTGTGTGCAGGGTTGAGATACTCATCAACTGTCGATGGCAAGGGATCAGGGTTAGACGGGGAGTCTAATGCTAGATGGTCGAGGATGTTTGTTGAAGTTGAGAGTGACCTCAGATGTACGCATGGAGATCAAGCGGGACTTGGATGATGGTTGATCAATACGAGGTGTTGTTAGAGTCAACGAAAGGGAAGCCAGTACAAGTGACAAAGCGGCTCGAGGGATCGAGAGTGGGAGAGACTTGCTGGAAGTGAAGTTCATGGACTGACGAGGAGGCTTTGTCGGTTTTTGCTAAAAACCGTCTCATCTCTAAAAAGTTTTAAATTCAATAATTAGGAGTCTTCTGTCTTTAGTAGTTTAGAGTAAGTGTAAACTTTTAGTATTTTTTGGAAGTCTCAAATTTTTGAAAATATATTAAAAGTATAGGGTCAATGTTGTAATCAAGTAGAGTCAACATTAGTGTATTTTTCAGAATTTGTAACTGTTTATAGCAAAAAACGGCATTAATGGTCAAACTAGGCAAATACTGAAAAATGGTATTTTTGACCAAAAATATGTCAAACCTGACAAAGGCCGGTCTGACTGGCTATGGTAGGCCGATCCAACCAGCCAGGTCTGGTAAGACTGGACCCATGGGCTCGGTTAGACTGGTCATGGTTTAGAATATGAATCCGAGGAGGATTCAAGCTATTTGTACCCAAATCTTATCCTAACAGATTTTTGGCCGGATCTTACTCTATCTCTAGCCAGGGATAACCAGCCCACCCCCTATAAATATTAGGGGCAAGGCCGATTCAAGGGCTCTCTCCAACCTCAAGAAATCGAAACCCCTAGCTTTGAATCACATTTCTTTTCTTTACTTTCCGCATCTTCGTGGGTTTGCTTGAAAGCCCTCCGTTTGCCACATCTGTAATCACGGTAACCCTTGCTGGTTCGCTTGTGAACCTCCCATTAATCCACGTAACAGATTTCTATCCCTTTTTATCGGTTTTTATCGCCCTACTCGATAATTCGGCCCTCTAGCTGAATTGTGTTTGATCTCTTATTATCTTCGAAGAATAATTGTCTCCCCGAACACCTCCGCAAAATTGGGAGGCGATCAGATCTTGTTTGCTAGGCCATCCAAATTTTCATAGATCAGATCTGTCGTCACCGGTCCGACCGGTGGCGTAGAGCTAGTCTGACCGGAACCCCTTCGTCAGGCTGTTTTGGGCAATGGCTGGTTAGACCAAGGGCGCCTGTTGGGGGAGATAATCTTGATGACAGTGGGAAGCGTGAAGAGCAGTGCAGTTTGGAGGGGAGGCTACGACCGGAAGACCGAAGCTCTGCGACGGAGGTACCCGGGCCTCCGAACGAGGAGACCCTGGAGCTACCTAGAAGCCTCCGGGGGCTCCGGGGCGTGTCGAAGGGCCTCTCGGGGGAAGCGACCAGCTGGATGCCGGAGGCCAGCCTTCGAGCGGACCAGAGGCTCCGGGGAGCAACCATACGTGGGGAGGACCCAGTCATGGCCGCCCGGGGACAAGATCGTGATTGCCTACGCCGTGTCAGGCGACCATTGCAGCGCCCGACACGGTTGATACGTTGTCAGAATCGCACCTTCTTGTCTGTACTATGTAACACCTATTCTTGTCTGTATTGCTGACCGATGTTAGACCGAGTAGCGGTTGGGGGTTTGGAGGTACCTGGCCTTTAGGGTGGGTCACCCTATAAATACCCCCCAACTACAGTTGTAATAGACACACGATCCAAGAATACAATTTGCTCACAGCATTCCATTACTCTCATCCACCAAGAAAACCTGCTAGTTTGATCCGTCGTCCCAATAGTTGGCGCCGTCCGTGGGGATCCCAGTTCGAGAAGCTAGCGTCCTCTACATCCAGTCACAGAGACATGTCGGGGCAGAAGGGCGCGAGCACGGTTCCTCTGCGGCGGTCGGCCCGCACCGCCGGAGTTGAGCCTACCCCAGTCGCAACTCCAGACCCACCGGCCGTAGCGTCCGTCGGGGTGCCCGCCGTGGAGCCAACCCAGGCCCCTGAGGGGACGCCGGAGGTTCGAGGTCCTGCCGGTGTTACGGGGCCAGCCTCCGTCAATCCCACAGGGCTCCAGGAAGGGCCTTTAGAGGTGCACCTTCCAAACGGGCCCCCAGCGGTGGCCCTCCGGACCGACTACGTCCGCTTACAAGACCCGGAGACCGCCTCCGGAGGAAGCGGGAGTCAGGCTGACGCCATGGCTGCTGAGAACGATAGATTAAAGGAGGAGCTGGCTTAGTGGCATCAGGAGGTGTTGCTTCGCCCTCCGGAGCCCTCCCGCGCTACGAGGGTCGCAGCCGTGGACTTGAGTGACGATGAAGATCAAGTGGAGTAAGAGAACACGTCATACGGCAAGGAGTCTCCCCTGCACCCCGACCTCCAGAGGGTGCGTTTCGACTCGAAGTTTCGCGCCGCCAAGCTTCCCAAGTACTCCGGGGACTCCGACCCCAGAGAGTTCTCCCGCTCGTATGCTCTAGCAATAGAAGTGTCTGGGTGGAGCCGCGACACCATGGCTAAGTGCTTTCCTCTGGCGCTCAAAGGAGTCACTCTCCGATGGTTCTGGTCGCTCCGGCCTGGAACCATCCATTCGTGGGATCAGCTGAAGAAGAAGTTCGTCAACAACTTCCAGGGGACCTTCGTGGCCCCAATGTCAACTAGAAGCCTCTTCCAGGTGAAGCAGCAGCCCGGGGAGACGCTGCGGCAATACTCCCAATGCTTCGTGCACACCAAGGCCCCCCAGATCAAAGGACTTTCGGCCTCCTCGGTCATCGACGCTGCCCGGGAGGGCGTCACCCACCCGGGCCTCCTCGACAAGCTTCATCGGAAGCCGATTTCCTCGGTGGCGCAGCTCATGACGTACTTCGAAGAGTACGCCCGGTCCAAGGAGGGTCAGCTGTGCCGACATGCGATGATTATTCCTGTCAGAGCCTCAAACGCCAAGGCATACGAGGCCTCTCTGGACCTCGACCGCGGAGTCCGCCCCGCTCCAGACCTCCATCGCCAAGACTTCGGTCGACAAGACTCCACTCACAGAGACTCCCAGTGGGGTCAGAAGCATCTTCGAGGGGAAGTCCTCAGCATCACCCCTAGGGGCCCCGTCAAGCACCAGCACACATCTGGTTGAGGTCGTTCCGACAGAGCAAGGGCTCGTCAAGGGCGTTCTTCGGAGGGGCTGTACATTACTGCAGCGTCCACGGCGAGAACCGGAGACATGACACCGACTCCTGCCGGACCATCCTTGCTCTCTGGAATGACTACCTCGAGCGAAACTCCGGCCGCGGCTCCACCAACAAAGGAGTCTCTGCACCCCGCCCTGAAGCAGTACAGATAGTCGGGCGCCAAGACGGACCAGAAGTCCTGGGCCTAGCCCCGGAGATCGGTAGGGTCTAGGCCCCCAAGCTCGAGGATGTACCAGACCGGGGGAAACGGGTGGTTCTCCCCATATCCGGAGGAGGGGCTCTGGGAGCCATGTCCAAGAGCCAGTGGCGGGATTACGTCCATGAAGTCGGACACATTGGTACCTCAAGCTCCTCCGTGCTTCCCGAACGGTCCCACGTCCCCATCTCCTTCACCGCCGAGGACGCCACCGGTGTCAAGTTCCCGCATGCCGACCCCCTCGTCATCTCGGCAGATATCGTGGGAGTCGAGGTGCGTCGCATCCTGTTCGATGGCGGCAGTTCTGCTGACATTATCTTCGTGCAGGCCTTACACTAGCTGTGCCTCTCTCGGAAGCACTTGTTGCCAGCTTCCCGGCCACTCCAAGGCTTTGCGGGTCCGCCACTCGACGCTCTTGGCCAGATTGGGTTGGAGGTGACCTTCGGAGACTCCCTCCTTTGGCGCAGCGAGGAAATCATCTTCGATGTCGTCGACGCCCCGTACGCCTACAATGCCATCTTCAGAAGGGGGATGCTCAACCGCTTCGGGGCCATCGCCCACCACAACTACCTGTGCCTCAAGATGCCAAATCCAGCGGGAGTGTTGTCGGTCCTGGGGTACCAGGCTGCAGCTCGCCGGGTCGAATATGGTCACTCGGCCCCACTAGAGTCGTGCCAGGTCCACAGCATCCGAGAAGGCTCGGAAGAAGTTGGATTGCCGGGCGCCGAAGGCACTGCGCTGAAGGGGCGCCTAGCCAAGCCATTCCCGGAGGGGGAAATCATCACGAAGGTTCTAGTCTAGGATGAGAACGAGTGCCTGATCCGATTCGGAGGGGGCCTAGAGCCAAAGGTGTCAGAGCAACTCGAGAAAGTCATCCGCAACAAGCTGGACATCTTCGCGTGGACTGACGAAGACATCCTAGGCGTCGACCGCTCAATTATCGAGCACTCTCTGGCGGTCGACCCAAAGGCTCGCCCGGTGCGCTAGGGGCTCCGAAAGCTATCCGTCGAGCGACCCGAGCTCGCCATGGCCAAGACTGAGAAGCTGCTCTGAGCGGGGGTCATTCGGGAAGTGAGTCACATTGAGTGGTTGTCTAATCCAGTGTTTGTCCAGAAGAAAACATCTGGCAAATGGCGCATCTGTATCGACTTCACTTCTCTGAATAAAGCTTGCCCTCGTGACCCCTACCCCATGCCTCGCATTGACTAGTTAGTTGATTCCACTGCCGGTGCCGAGCTCCTCAGCTTCCTCGATGCCTATTTGGGGTATCACTAGATCTGGTTAAAACTGGAATATCAGGTCAAAACAAGCTTTGTTACCCCTTCGGGAGTATTTTGCTACGTCTGGATGCCTTTCGGCCTCCGCAACACCGGAACCACTTTTTCAAGACTAATATCTAAGGCTCTGGGCCACCAGATTGGCCGCAACATCGAAGTATATATGGACGATATTGTCATTAAAAGCACGGTCAAGGATCGCCATAGTGCGGACATAGCTGAAACCTTCGATAGCCTCTGACAGTGCGGGATCTGCCTCAATCCGGAGAAGTGTGTCTTCGGGGCACGCACAGGGAAGCTGCTACGGTACCTAGTCTCTAGTCGAGGTATCGAGGCCAGCCCAACACAAGTCAGCGCGTTGCAAAACATGTCCCCTCCTCGGAATTTGAAGCAGGCGCAGAAGCTAGCTGGGCGCTTGGCTGCTCTTAGCCGTTTTTTTGCCGAGATCAGCCGAGAAAAGCCTGCCCATTTTTAAGGCGCTACGAGGCTCCAAAGACTTCGGATGGACTCCTGAATGTCAGTACTACTTCGACCAAATGAAAGAATACCTCTCCGATCTCATGGCCCTTGCCACACCCCGGGCTGGCAATCCTCTTCTGGTCTACCTCGCTGCCTCCGGCAGCGTGGCGAGTGCAGCCCTGATGCAAGAAGAATACCTTGGCAGGAAGCTGGTGCAACGACCCGTCTACTTCGTATCCGAAGCCTTCTTCGGAGCAAAAACTCGGTATTCCGAGCTCGAGAAGGTGGCATATGCTCTTGTCATGTCTTCCCGGAAGCTTCGACATTACTTCCTGTCTCACGATATCATTATTCCAACTGCATACCCACTGGGTGACATGTTCCGGAATAAGGATGCCATCGGACGCATCGAGAAGTGGGCAGTAGAGCTTGCTCCATTTGGGATCTCCTTCGTATCCTGGACTGCTGTCAAATCTCACATCCTTGCCGACTTCGTCGCTGAATGGACGTCTGCGGCTAATCATGCCAGTATCGAAGCAGGCGAGGGGGCGTGGACCGTCTATTCGGACGGTGCCTACCAGGCTTAGGAGCCGGTGCCGGGGTGGTGATTGTTTCACCCTCCGGCCAGCAGGCCTCGTATTCCGTTCGATTGAACTTCAAGGCTACGAACAATATCGCCGAATACGAAGGAGTGCTGCTGGGCCTTTGCAAGGCGCATGCACTCAGATCCACCCGTGTCATAGTCAAGACCGATTCTCAGGTCGTCACCGGACATATAGAAAAGAGTTTCTAGGCCCGGCACCCCACTACAGAAAAATGAGATATTTTCGTCGGCTTTAATAACTTTCGTCAGTTTTAGTAAAATCTGACGAAAGAAACATAATTTTCGTCGGCTCAGGTGAACCGACGGAAGATAATATAATTTTCGTCAGCCTACTACTGAGCCGACGAAAGTTAACGTAACTTCCGTCGGCCTTGTATTTGACCGACGGAAGTTCTGCTTAACTTCCATCAGCCAATTGGCCGACGGAAGTTACAGGCCCAATAATTCCCCCGCGCGCCTTACCCTAATACCCAAATCCTCCCAACTCACTGCCACACATTTCCTCGCACGCCGCGGATGCCTCCGCATCTCTCCGTCGTAGCCTCCGCGTCGACCGGTCGCCGCCTCCTACCACTCGACCGCCTCCGACCACGATTAGGTCTCCCACGCGCGGGTGCGTCCTCACTTTCCCAAAATCTCCCGTGTGCACCTCCTCCCCGCCACCACCGCTGCCCCACGCGCCGCCTCCGCTGCCCCACTCGCCGCCTCCGCCCCACCGGCCTCCGTTCGTCGGCCACCTGCATCGCCTGCCGGCTAGCCCTCAACTTCGCCCGATTCGCCCCGCCCCACGACGTGCCTCCCCATTGCCATGGAGGAGGATGGCGGCGGAGGAGGGGGAGTGTAGGATCGTTGTACCGACTAGAGGGGGGTGAATAGGCGGTATTTAAAACTAATTCGATTTCAGTTAAACAATGATCAAGGTCCTAAGACAATGGTAGGAAACCGCTAGAACAAGTATATTACTCTAGAAAAGTAAGCTTGCACAAATAAACTTGCTCGAAGATAAAGGGACAAGAGACAACCGAATTTTATCCCGAGGTTCGGAAATTTGCCAATTTCCTACGTCCTCGTTGAGGCGAGTTTCACTTGACCGCTCTCTTCACCAAGCCTCGGATTTCTCAAAGAGAAATTAGCTTGAAGATGAGCCGGCACCGGAAGTGCAAATCTCGGGCCTCGATCACTAGTGGTAGCTCTTCTCCACTCCGGATAGGCGAGCTCCAACCTTCACAACCTCCCGGGTCTCCTCCACAACCTTCTAGGAGAGATCACCGGTTTCTTCTCCAAGCCGTCTAGGAGATGGCAATCTCCAAGAGTAACAAGCTGCAATCAAAGCTAGGAGAAGAGGATCAAGTGCCAAAATGCCAATGCAATGCAATTCACTCAATCACTTGATCACCCCTTTTTCTTCCCAACCTCACTAGTGCTCAAATTAGTGCTCAATGGTGGGAGAGACTCTCTTGTGCTCAAGAATGCTTAAATGAATGCCAAAAGTCTAGCAAAGGAGCTGTAGCAAGGGTTTATATAGCCACACACCCAAAAACTAGCCGTTACACAAGTTAGGTGGCTCTCTGCGCAATGTCGGTCTGACCGCCCATCTTGGGCCGGTCTGACCGTCCTCAACTGCAACGGCTAGAAAACTAGCCGTTTACTGATGTGACAGGACGCCTCGGTCTACCGGCCACTCTGGCCCGGTCGGACCGGCCCTACCCGGTCTGACCGGCCATCGGCTCGGTCGGACCGATAGTGCTCCCGTCGGCTCTGTAAACCAGCAGTTTTCTGCCCTGCGCAACCCGGTCGGACCGGCCCCCTGGCCGGTCGGACCGCCCAACTCCAGCCGGTCTGACCGGACCCACATGGTCGGTCAGACCGCCAGGGTCAGACAGCTCCAACAAAATGCTGCAATAGTTTTTCAAGGAATTTGCCAAAATAGCAGCTTTTGCAACAATCACACATGATCAAAAGATACTATATGCAATGCAAATTGGCACTTGAAAATCAACTCATAACCAAGATGCAACCCCTCTTTATAGTACGGCAAAAACAAAATTTAAACCTAGCCTAATTGATCGCTCCAAAACACCTCGATCAATTTCTAGATTCCTTCAAACCTTTTGCCGTAGCCTTTAAACGTCCAGATCTTCGGGTTTCCATCTTGTGCTCCATTTGCGCGGGACCTACTCATTTCCTTCACACTTAAGAAAAATATTAGTCCACAAAACGCATGTTTATCATTAATTACCAAAACTCACATAGGGCCTAGATCTTCAATCTCCCCCTTTTTGGTAATTGATGACAAACACTTCAGAGATAAAGAAATATGTTAAAGTAGAAGTATCCACAATTAAGCGCAAAGCTCCCCCTGAAGAAATGATGGGGTACAAGTATATGGAGCAAGATATGAGATATAATTCCAAACACAATTCACACATTCAATGAAGCAAAGAGAGTTTCTCATAATAAAGGCAAATAGTTCAAATTAAGTTCAGTACGATATGGAAAGCAAATAGTGTTCATTATAAAAACAACCATAGATAGATAGAGATATAAAAAGATTGATCCTTCCTAATCTTTCCTTCTTACTACTGCTTCCTTCTCCCCTAATCCTCTGCTGCCTTCTCCCCTACTGCTAACTGCTTCTCCCCCTTTTGGCATCAAGAACCAAAAAGAGAGACTAATCCTGGGAAGGAGGCTGAGAATCATCAAGGCGACGACGACGGCGCTGGTACTGAAGAGGGTATCCTGCTAAGGAAGATGAATCTAGCCGATCAATTCGAGAAGAAAGAGTGTCAATCCTGGAGTTGATACGCTCTTGACCACCTTGAAGGTTCTGTAGATGGGAGGTGATAGCTTCTTGTCCTAGAGCCATTTGATCCATTCTTGAATTTAACTGAAGAAAGCCAGCTGTCACTTGTTGAAGAACTGGATCAAAGAACTGGGTGGCATCCATACCAAAATAAGCACCAGATCCAGAGCTCTGAGGAGGAGCAAAAGAGCTCCTAGGAATGTCCTGAGGATGAACCTGTCCTGTTCCCATATCAGCTGGATCGACGGCTGGAGCCAAAGGAGTAGCCGAGAAGCGAGGCCTGTACTGAGAGTGGGTGATATCAAGGCGCTCATTCACATTTCCTACTTTGCTCAAAATTAATCTCAAGATAAACGGAGCATGGTAGACTCCAAGAGTGAGGCTTCCTTTTGAGAGTGCCATCTCATATAGCATCAAATGGATGACATCAAACCTCTTTCCAGTCATCACTGCATCTAGAAGAGTCCAAGCAACACCTCGAATAGCATCATTGTTGCCTAGACGTGGTAAAATGGAGTGCCGCAGAATGCGATGTGCCACACTATGAAGAGTCTTCATTCCAGTAACCCCTCCAATCTTGTGAGCAGCAGATGGGATGTAGAATTGAGCCATCTCTTCTTCTGACAAAGGATTGTGAGTGAACTCATCATGCAGTCTGAGGCCAGAAGAGAACCTTATGTCCCAAGCACTCTGAATTTCTTGCTTTGTAGCAATGCAAAAGATATCTCCAGTCATCCATGTAAGAGAATCACAAGTGGCAGGTATGAATACTGTGGCATAAAACTGACGGATAACATCCCAATTGAAATCTTGCTTCAGACTCACTATTTTGTTTATACCAACAGTTCCAAAAATGTTTCTGAGAGCTGCAACCTCTCCACTTAGATCCCTCCAAGAAATCCACTTATGCGGAGCCAAAGAACGGTTTTCATATGCAATGTTGAATACCTCTTTCTGAAATTTTGTATGAAACCGCTGATCTGATGTATCTCTTGGTCTGAGAAATTGATTGTGGTGGCGCAGATGAGCAAAGTTCTCTTGATTCCGGACATCTACCTTGAACTCCAAGGATGCAAAAGGATCTTCAATAGCTGCTGGAGGCTGAGGTGCCAATTCTTCTTCATTCTCAGAGCTGTCATCCTCATAGGCAAAGTCCTCGTCACTGTCATCTTGAAAGTGCCGGGATGATTGGCCACGGTCCTCGACAAACTTTGAGCGACGCTCATTTCCTTGAGAACGGCCGGCGCGAGGCATGACTGAATCAAAGATTTAACCCAGATAAGATAAAAGATATGATTTGAGACAATCTATGAATTTGTTAGAGGGCAAAAGCATCAATGAGCAATGATGTGCAAAAGAGGGGCAGGCATTGGGAGGCCGGTCTGACCGAGGTAATAGGGCCGGTCTGACCGCCAGTACATGGTCGGTCGGACCACCCATTGCCCATCGGTCTGACCGGCCTAGCAACCCGGGCACAAATCCCCTTTTGCACAAAACTTCTCCATAATCAAATTTTGCCATATCAAATTGCATAGAGGCATGGGAAATAGTATCACAAGGCTAACAATTGAGTTTAAAGAGGATTTAGCCTTGGCAAGTTGACATGCAAGCCCATGAATAAGAACCCTAATCCTAGCCTCCAAAATGATGAAATCCATGGATTTGATCGGAGGAAGTCCTTACCGGCAAGGGAAAAATGAACTCGAGGTCGGACCGGAGAGGATCCACCGGTTGGACCGGCAAGAAGATCGATGAAACGAAATTTCTAGGGTTGGGGGCAAGAGTGGAGGAGAGGAACTCGGTTTGAGATGAGAGGAAATAATAGAGGGGAGAGAAAACTGAATAGAGAGGGGAGTTATAACCCTGCCCGAGCCCCGGTCTGACCGGCCATGTAGGCCCGGTGGGACCGACGCAGCAAGGGCGGTCGGACCGGCCATGTAGGCCTGGTCAGACCGACACCACTATAGCTCAGCAATAAAAAACAAGGCACAAAAGGGAGCTTAAGTGAGAAATATAGCAAAATAATTTTGAAAAATTTCAAACTTTGCAGAAACTTAGAATAACTCCCAAGGTTTATAAAACATCAAGTTTTCAAATTTTTAAGTTCAAAATAAACCGTTTGCAGCCAAAGTTCTCAACACGTCCGAACTCTTGTCCGAACACTTGTCTGAACTTTAATTCTTTGAATATCTTTTGATAGGATGGATAAAGTTAAAACATTTGAATACGAAAAATGATCATATGATCCATATCTATAAGTTTTGTTTTGGACAAAAGTTCAAAATATGTCTTGAAATAAAATCATGGGAGAAATTTGTTTTTAACTCAAAGATAGAATTTTGAGGATACCAAAACTTTCAAATTTTGTTTTTCAACAACCTGAGCAATTTTCAACATATAAGAGTAAACTTATACTCCCCCTTAATGTATAGCCTTAGAAACACATATAAAAGTACATGAACTTCAAATATGGCATTGCAAGCATAAAACCATTCATATATGTCACAAGAATAGAAAATTCTACAACTCACACATATGCATGATTTCAAGCCACATTTGAGAAGTCTATTATATTCAATTCATTCCTAAGCTTACAAAAACGGGATTCATCTAGTGGTTTGGTAAAGATATCTGCTAATTGATCTTCGGTTCTTATGTGGCTAATGACAATGTCACCTTTGCCAACATGATCTCTTAGAAAGTGGTGGCGAATATCAATATGCTTGGTTCTAGAGTGTTGGACTGGATTGTTGGCAATTTTGACGGCGCTATCATTGTCACAAAGAAGAGGGACATTTGAGAATTCTATTCCATAATCAAGCAAGGTTTGCCTCATCCAAAGTAATTGCGCACAGCAACTACCCGCGGATACATATTCTGCCTCAGCGGTGGAAAGGGCAACGGAGTTTTGTTTCTTAGAGGCCCAAGAAACAAGAGACCTCCCAAGGAATTGACACCCTCCAGAAGTGCTTTTACGATCAACTTTGCAACCGGCATAATCCGAATCGGAATAGCCAATTAGCTCAAATTTAGCACCTTTGGGGTACCACAAGCCTATATGGATGGAATGTTTTAAATATCTTAGAATTCTCTTGACCGCCATCAAATGACAATCTTTTGGTGCGGCTTGAAATCTAGCACACATGCAAACACTAAACATGATATCGGGCCTAGATGCGGTAAGATAGAGCAAACTACCAATCATGGATCTATATAATTTTTGATCTACCGGTTTACCTCCCTCATTTAGGTCGAGATGCACGTTGGTCGCCATAGGGGTCTTGATAGGCTTTGCTTCCATCAATCCGAACCTTTTGAGAAGATCATGAATATACTTCGTTTGGCTCACAAAGGTTCCATTCTTGAGTTGCTTGACTTGAAGTCCAAGGAAGAAACCCAATTCTCCTATCATGGACATCTCAAATTCCCTAGACATCATATCACCAAAAACTTTGCACAATTCTTCATTAGTAGAACCGAATAATATCATCGACATAAATTTGACAGACAAAGAAATCATCATTAATTATTTTTGTAAACAAGGTAGTGTCGACTTTACCAATTTTAAAACCTTTTGAGAGGAGAAAATCTCTCAATCTTTCATACCAAGCTCTAGGAGCTTGTTTTAGACCATAGAGAGCTTTTGAGAGTTTATAAACATGATTAGGATTTTTAGGATTCTCAAAGCCGGGTGGTTGTTCAACAAAAACTAGTTCGGCTATTTCGCCATTCAAGAAAGCACTTTTCACATCCATTTGATAACTTAATATCAAAACATGAAGCAAAAGCAAGTAAGATGCGAATAGCTTCTAGTCTAGCAACGGGAGCAAAGGTTTCACCAAAATCCAAACCTTCGACTTGAGTGAATCCTTGTGCTACCAATCTTGCCTTGTTTCTCACGACCAACTCGTTTTCATCTTGCTTGTTCCTAAAAACCCACTTTGTTCCAATTACGTTGTGCTCCTTGGGTCTCTCCACCAATGTCCAAACTTTGTTTCTTTCAAAGTTGTTGAGCTCTTCATGCATAGCATTTACCCAATCCGGGTCATTTAGAGCTTCATCTACACGTTTAGGCTCAATAGAAGAAACAAACGAGTAATGCTCACAAATAGAAGCCACACGAGATCTAGTTTGAACACCCTTACTAATGTCACCCAAAACTTGATCAATTGGGTGATCTTTTGCGGTGGCATTGTGAACTTTGGATGGAATAGTAGAGGATTGATCTTTGGCTTCATCTTCATCAAGTTGAGTCAAATTTTGCGTAGCGGAAGTAGAAGCTTCAACTTGAGTGGAGGATGGAAGTTCATCATCTTCTTTAGGCTTGATGTCACCAATTGACATTTTCTTCATAGCCCTTATCAAGCCTTCATCACCTACATCATCCAAATTCTCGTGCCCCTCTTGGGACCCATTAGTTTCATCAAATTGAACATCCGAGGTTTCTTCAACAATACCTTTGTTCTTGTTATACACTCGGTATGCCTTGCTATTTGATGCATATCCAAGAAGAAATCCTTCATCACAACGACTTTCAAACTTGGTTAGTCTAACACCTTTTCTATAAATATAGCATTTGCAACCAAAAACTCGAAAGTAAGCAATATTTGGTTTTCGTCCAATTAAGAGTTCATATGGAGTTTTTTTCAAAAGACGATGTAAATAGAGACGATTAGAAGCATGGCAAGAAGTGTTTATAGCTTCCGCCCAAAAAGAGTCGGAGACACTATACTCATCAAGCATAGTTCTAGCCATCTCAATAAGGGTCCTATTCTTTCTTTCCACAGCACCATTTTGTTGTGGTGAATAGGTGGCGGAAAGCTCATGTTTAATGCCGAGATCATCACAATAATCCTCAATATTTGTATTTTTAAACTCGGATCCATTGTCACTCCTTACTTTTACAATAGAAAAGTTGAATTCGTTTTGAGCTCGTTTTGCAAACTTTTTGAAAATCTTGGAGGTCTTAGCTTTGTCATGTAAAAAGAAGACCCAAGTAAATCTTGAGAAATCATCCACAATAACAAGACAAAAACTATTTCCACCGATGCTTTTGTAAGTTGTTGGACCAAATAAATCAATATGCAAAAGCTCCAAAGGTCTAGAAGTGGACATGATGCTTTTGCTAGGATGAGAGCAAGCAACTTGCCTCCCCGCTTGACAAGCACTACAAAGTTTATCTTTTTCAAATTTTATATCTTTCAACCCAACAACCAAATCTCTTTTTGCAAGTTTGTTTAGTTGATTCATTCCCACATGAGCAAGCCTTCTATGCCAAAGCCAACCCAATGAAGTTTTTGCAACCAAACAAGTTTTCAAATTAGCTTCATTTGAAGAAAGATCCACCAAATAGAGATTTCCAAAACGAAAACCTTTGAAAACTAAAGAGTTATCATGGATACTTGTTACAAATACTTCTTGAGGATTAAATGTGCATGAAAGGCCTAAATCACATAGTTGAGCAATGGACAATAAGTTGAAATTTAATGACTCAACTAGTGAAACATTTGAAATGGAGAAATCATTTGAGATAGCAATTTTACCTAGACCCATTACCTTTCCTTTACTATTGTCACCGAATGTCACTCTTTCTTGATCTTTAGCACCAACTTCAAATGATGTGAACATTTTCCTATCACCGGTCATATGTTGAGTGCACCCACTATCAAGCACCCAATGTGATCCTCCGGTGTGGTAGTTTACCTACAAAAGATCAAGCCCTTTTAGGTACCCAAATCTTTTTGGGTCCTTGTAGGTTAGTTATCAAGGCCTTTGGCACCCAAATAGATTTCTTCTTTTCTCCTAAAATAGGAGTGCCCAAAAACTTAGCATAAATAGAGCCATCATTAGATCTCTTTAGCATGTAATGAGAATCAAATACATCATTTTTAGGAATATTGTTTATGTGGCATTCACCAATTATGTGACCAACTTTTCGACATTTATTACAAAATTTTCCATTTCTCTTAACAAACCTTGGGAACAAAACCAAGTCCCTCCTTGTTGAAAGAGCATCTTTGTTGGCTTAAAATTTCATCAAGAGTATTTTTACCTTTGAAGCATCTTTCCAAACTCTTACTTAGTTTGGCAACTTGCTCCTTGAGCTCATGATTTTCAACAATCAACAATGAATTTGATGAAGATGATTTATTTGTTGAACATGAAGCAATATCAAGAGTGGATGAGCATGGCATAGCAATTAAGTCATCACATGAGGTTGATATGCTAGTCTTTGTAGGAATGCAATTTTCAACATTTAGACATGCATCATCAAAAATATCACATGTGACCCCTACATCTACTTTTGGCCTAATGAGTGTAGAGGCAATGAGTGCTTCGTGAGCTTCCTCAAGCTTCTCATGAGAGACCAAAAGCATCATATGAGAAGTTTTCAACTCCTCATATTTAGCCGTTAAGGACTCATGATCTTTCTTGAGAGCCTTAAATTTGACTCTCTCTTTGCCACTTAACTCATTTAGCTCCTCAAGCATTTGTGCAAGATCATCATAAGATAATTCATCATCACTATCATTTTGTTCATTAACACAAGTAGATGTTACCTTAGTACTTCCTTTTGCCATGAAACAAAAAGGAGAGTATAGTGATGAAGCTTCCGTGATTGCGATTCCCGCCATGTTCTTCTTTCTTGAGTTTGACTCACCACCGGAGTCAGAGCTTGAAGAAGAATCGGAGCTATCTTCATTCGAATCCCATTCTCCCACAAATGCTTCATTTTTACCCCTTTTCTTGTTCAACTTCTTGAAGAGCTTTTTCTTTCCATTCTTCTCTTTGTTCTTCTTTTGAGATTTATCATCTTCGCTTTCTTGTTTGTTCGGGCATCTTGAGGCAAAATGACCCTTCTCATTACACTCGAAACATCTTACATTCTTGAGGTTTCTTTTGGTTGACTTCTTGTCACCATTGTTCTTGAATGAGCTTGAAGAACTTCCTCTCTTTTTCATAAACCGGTTGAACTTTCTCACAAAGAGAGCCATTTCTTCATCTTCGGTATCGCCATCACAAGAGGTGTCTTCTTCTTCTTCTTCACATTTCTTTTCAACCTTGGCCTTCAAGGCAATATTCTTCTTCTTGGATGAGGAGTGATCTTCAGTGCTTCCTTCAACTCTCTTGTTCTTGTAAATCTCATTTGTGTTGATAGTTCCCAAAAGTGTTGTGGGTGTCAAACTTGACATATCCGAGTTGATGAGGAAAGTCACCAACGTGTCATATTTCTCGGGCAAAGCTCTCAACATCTTTTGAGCAACTTCCAACTCCGTGTACTTCACTCCAACACCCTTGAGATCATTGACAATCACATTAAGTCTTGCATACATCTCATTGACACTTTCATTTGGCAACATGGTGAATGTTTCATAGTTGATCTTTAGGTAGTGCGACTTGGCATTCTTCACACTTGTTGTTCCATCATGTATATCTTGAAGAGTGGTCCAAATGTCATGTGCCGTTGAAATATTGCTTATCCTATTGAACTCTTCGGCACACAAACAATTGAACAAAGCATTTGTAGCTTGAGCATCAAGTTGCATATCTTTTTTGTTTTGATAGGTTAGATTGATCTTGTCTTCAACTTCAAAACCTAACTCAACAATACGCCAAATTTCAAAGCTCATGGCTTTGAGGTGAGCAGCCATACGAACTTTCCAAATAGAATAGTTAGTGCTATCAAAGTAAGGACCTTTGCCTACGTTGTGAACCACCTCGTCGGACATCTTCTCTCTAGGCGGTAAAGCTTATCTTGAGAGACCAAGCTCTGATACCACTTGTAGGATCGATGTACCGACTAGAGGGGGGTGAATAGGCGGTATTTAAAACTAATTCGATTTCAGTTAAATAATGATCAAGGTCCTAAGACAATGGTAGCAAACCGCTAGAACAGGTATATTACTCTAGAAAAGTAAGCTTGCACAAATAAACTTGCTCGAAGATAAAGGGACAAGAGACAACCGAATTTTATCCCGAGGTTCGGAAATTTGCCAATTTCCTACGTCCTCGTTGAGGCGAGTTTCACTTGACCGCTCTCTTCACCAAGCCTCGGATTTCTCAAAGAGAAATTAGCTTGAAGATGAGCCGGCACCGGAAGTGCAACTCTCGGGCCTCGATCACTAGTGGTAGCTCTTCTCCACTCCGGATAGGCGAGCTCCAACCTTCACAACCTCCCGGGTCTCCTCCACAACCTTCTAGGAGAGATCACCGGTTTCTTCTCCAAGCCGTCTAGGAGATGGCAATCTCCAAGAGTAACAAGCTGCAATCAAAGCTAGGAGAAGAGGATCAAGTGCCAAAATGCCAATGCAATGCAATTCACTCAATCACTTGATCACCCCTTTTTCTTCCCAACCTCACTAGTGCTCAAATTAGTGCTCAATGGTGGGAGAGACTCTCTATTGCTCAAGAATGCTTAAATGAATGCCAAAAGTCTAGCAAAGGAGCTGTAGCAAGGGTTTATATAGCCACACACCCAAAAACTAGCCGTTACACAAGTTAGGTGGCTCTCTGCGCAATGTCGGTCTGACCGCCCATCTTGGGCCAGTCTGACCGTCCTCAACTGCAACGGCTAGAAAACTAGCCGTTTACTGATGTGACAGGACGCCTCGGTCTGACAGGCCACTCTGGCCCGATCGGACCGGCCCTACCCGGTCTGACCGGCCATCGGCTCGGTCGGACCGATAGTGCTCCCGTCGGCTCTGTAAACCAGCAGTTTTCTGCCCTGCGCAACCCGGTCGGACCGGCCCCCTGGCCGGTCGGACCGCCCAACTCCAGCCGGTCTGACCGGACCCACATGGTCGGTCATACCGCCAGGGTCAGACAGCTCCAACAAAATGCTGCAATAGTTTTTCAAGGAATTTGCCAAAATAGCAGCTTTTGCAACAATCACACATGATCAAAAGATACTATATGCAATGCAAATTGGCACTTGAAAATCAACTCATAACCAATATGCAACCCCTCTTTATAGTACGGCAAAAACAAACTTTAAACCTAGCCTAATTGATCGCTCCAAAACACCTCGATCAATTTCTAGATTCCTTCAAACCTTTTGCCGTAGCCTTTAAACGTCCAAATCTTCGGGTTTCCATCTTGTGCTCCATTTGCGCGGGACCTACTCATTTCCTTCACACTTAAGAAAAATATTAGTCCACAAAACGCATGTTTATCATTAATTACCAAAACTCACATAGGGCCTAGATCTTCAGGGAGGGGTGCAGAGGATGTAGGAGGGCGACGTGGTGCTGGATTGCTTTGAGGACAGGCGAATTGCTCTCGAGGCCGCGTGGTAGGTGCAGCTATCTCTCCCTCATTTCGTGAATCCGTGTTGAATGGGGGATCTGGTTTTTTTGCTGGTTGCGCGGGGAACATTTGGATGTTTAGTGTTTTCGTGCTAATTCTCCATGCCGCTCGGCTGACTTTTGTGCAGATTTGGGAAGAAAAGGGGCTGCCTTTACGCGGAATCAGTAAAAAACGAAGGTATGCTTAGTCTTATTTTTTTCAACGATTTAGTTTTGGTTAACTTGAACTGTTCAAGGAACTTCTTTGGATTACCTAGCTACAATTGTGGCAGAAAATTAGACATATTTTGAAAGCTAAATTTAAGAGAACATTCCCCAAAGTGCAATCTTCAGCCTGTTATATGGTTCTAATCTACTTCCTGCAAAAAATTCATTTACATCTTTCATGATATAAATTTACAGTTTACTTTGATTAAGCTTTGCGTGAGCGATGTTTTGAAGTCCTTGTTGCTTGCGTCCATTTGCAGTTGCCCATGCTACAGGTTCAGCAAGAAACATGCGGAGAGCCAATCTCGGATCTTGCTTCTTTCAGGTACAGATAATACTCTCACCATCGTATGGTCATATTTCGTCCAATTCCTGCGTATCCTTTTTCTTTAAAATTTCTGGTCAGCTTGCTGTCTAGGTAAGCATGTAAAACCACACGAGGCTATTTGCTGTTTGGCTCCTCATTTTTGTTCCTCGTTAGAGATGATGAGTGTACCTTTCCCCATGTATGGTGATTACTGATCTCTAGCATTCTTGCTGATGCCTTGTTTTCATTTCATTTTCACACTAAAGCTATGACATATATTATTGAATATATCACATTGATTTCAGTTCACGTGTGTTCACTGGACTATTTTTTTTTTAAAAAGGAAAAAGTAACTTCCGTCGGCCACACATTAGCGGACGAAAGTTACTTTTTTTCATTTTTTCTGTTTTTTCCGTTAACTTCCGTCGACCGTACATTAGCCGACAGAAGTTAAGTGTGTTTTTGCTGACGTGGAAAAATACCCAGATATCTTCCGTCGGCCACATGAAGCCGACGGAAGTTAGCTAACTTTCGTCAAACCGCTTCCGTCGGCCAAATGCCGACGAAAGTTAGCATTTTGCCGACGGAAGTTAGTTTCTTTCGTCGGGAAATGGCTATCTTCCGTCGGATTGTTGTAGTGCCCGACCTCGCCGCCTACCTTGAATCCATTCAGAAGTTTGAAGCATCTTTCAAGGGGATATCCGTCCAGAGCATCCCAAGAAGCGAGAACTACCAAGCCAACGCCCTCGCTAAAGTTGGGGCCAGCGGCCAAGCTTTACCGCCCGGTGCCTTCTTTGATGAAATTATCAAACCTTCAGCGTCCCTCCGCGAAGAAGTACTGCCCTTCGTGCCGGTCGAGGCCCCGACGTCCCCTCGCCCAGTTGCAGTCCTCTGCATGGTCAGCGATGATTAGCGGGAGCCCATTTTACGAGCACTCAATGGCGGTATGGATGACCGACTCAGTCCGGATCAGGCGCGGCTTCTGCTCCGTGCCAGGTCTTTTCAAGTCATTTATGGCGTCCTCTACAAGTCGGGGGTATGTTCCCCCTGCTTCGGTGCATCTCTCGGTCGGATGGAATAACGATGCTCCGAGAAATCCACGAGGGGCTGTGTGGCAGCCATTTGGCCCCTCGAGCACTCGACGGGAAGACCCTCCGGCAGGGCGTGTACTGGCCCACAATCATCGGTGACGCCGAAGATTTAGTGCGTACCTGCCAGGGATGCCAATGGATGGGGCGACGGAGCCACAGGCCCTTGGTCAGCCTACAGCTCATCCCGCCTGTGTGGCCTCTAGCTCGCTGGGGGATGGACCTCATTGGACTGTTCCCTAGAGCGAGAGGCAACCTACGCTTCGCCGTCATCATCGTTGAGTATTTCTCCAAGTGGGTCGAAGCTGAACCGTTGACTTCCATCACCTCTCGAAGTGTACATAAATTCTTTTGGCAGAGCATAGTTTGCCGCTTCGGAGTGCCCAAGCAGCTCACGCTTTACAATGGCACCCAGTTCGACGCTGGGGCTTTCAAAGCATTCTGCGAAGAATTGGGAGTCCAGCTCTGTTTTGCGGTAGTGCGGCATCCCCAGTGAAATGGGGCTATTGAGCGGGCTAATGGGCATATTCTCTCCGACCTCAACAAACGTATCGTAGGCTTAGCCAAGGGATTGTGGCCGGAAGAGCTACCAAAGAACTTGTGGTCCATCCGGACCACCCCTTCCCGAGCTACCGGGTTCACCCCGTTCCGGCTCCTATTTGGTGACAAAGAAATGACCCCGACGGAGCTTCGAGCTGGTTCGCTGTGGGTCACAACGCCCGAGAGCGACCAAGAACGCGCCGTCTCCCTCGACCTTATGGAGGAGACACGGCTCCTAGCCGTAGCCAACCTCTCGCAGTACCAGAAGCAGACAAAGGCGTGGTACGACCCCAAGGACAAGCGCAGTGAGTTCCAGCCAGGGCACCTTGTCCTGCGGGCGGTGGCCGCCCCGACGAAGCTAGGCAACAAGTGGGAAGGCCCGTACATTGTGACCAGCTCCGGGCGGCCAGGGTCCTACCGACTGGCTACTTTAGAAGGCGAGGACCTGAATCACACTTGGCATGTCGAGCACTTGAAGCGCTATTTTGAATAATTTCATAAGTGTCTCCCGATGATAGCCGACGCCGGCTACTGTTGTATCCAACTTCCAACTCAATAATAATATCAGGTGAACGTTTTCGACCAATGTGGATGCACTTCGGTACCAAAGCGTAGTTTTGCCATGCAAATCGGGTTCCGACCTCCGGCTCGACGCACCCCCTACTCGGGTTCCGAGCTCCGGCTCGACACACCCTCGACTCGGGTTCCGAGCTCTAGCTCGACGCACCCCTACTCTGGTTCCGAGCTCCGGCTTGACGCACCCTCGACTCGGGTTCCGAGCTCCGGCTCGACGCACCCCTACTCGGGTTCCGAGCTCCGGCTCGACGCACCCTCGACTCGAGTTCCGAGTTCCGGCTCGACGCACCATCGACTCAGGTTCGGAGCTCCGGCTCGACGCCCCCCTACTCGGGTTCTGAGCTCCGGCTCGATGCACCCTCGATTCGGTTTCCGAGCTCTGGCTCGACGCACCCCTACTCGGGTTCCGAGCTCCGGCTCAACGCACCCTCGACTTGGGTTCCGAGCTCTGGCTCGACACACCCCTACTCGGGTTCCGAGCTCCGGCTCGACGCACCCTCGATTCGGGTTCCGAGCTCCGGCTCGACGCACCCCTTACTCGGGTTTCGAGCTCCAGCTCGACGCACCCTCGACTCGGGTTCCAAGCTCCGGCTCGATGTACCCCCTACTGGGGTTCCGGTATCCGGTTCAACACAACCCTAGTTCTTCCGCCTTCCTTACTGTTGTTCACGCCCAGTCGACAAGTCGTCTGACCATAAAGGAGGGGGGGAAGGAGCAGAGAAGAAAGGCCTCGACTATTTACATCATCAATACAACGTACAACGTACAGCGTCCATCGCGAAATTAGAAGCAAAGAAAGGTTAAGAGAAGTCTTCGTCCAAGCCGAGCAGGAACCGGAAGCCTCTTCGGTCCGGACAGTCACCCGGGCCGGGGCTCGCCCTCGTCTCGGACTCTGGTGCTGCGCGGTTAGACTTCTCCCTCCTCTTTTGCCTCTTCTCTTCTTTCCTTTGGGCACAGAAGGCCTTCTGATCTTCCTGCAATTGAGCCCAACTGCGCAAACCTTCTCCCCCAGACAGTGTTTCGTTCGGATAAACCTCCGCGTCGGACCAATCCACCGGTTCAGGCGACGAGGACGGAGCCCGAGGCTCTCTCTCTTCTTCCTTAATTGAGCTTAGAACCTCCTGAAGAATCTCGGGATCCGCATGTCCGTCGCTACCTTGGGGAACGACAAAACGTGCGAGCCGATTAGCTCTGAGGGCTTCAAGAATAGCCCATTGGTGCCGAAGGGCTTCATCAGGTTTGAGGACCTCAATATCACGATCATGAGCGGATCGAACGCCCTGAATAATTTCTGAGAAGCAATTATTCTTTATTAATACATTGGCAAGTTTCTAATCTATTACAGAAGTTGCGATACGAAGGCCCTAAGGGGACTACACCTTCGGGTCCTGTTGGCGCGCCATGGCCGTGGGCTTCGAAGGGGCTGGAGGTTCACTCGAGCGGAGGGCCTCATCTAGCCAGGCCTTGACCGCGTTGGGGCCCTCGGCTTGCCAAGTCGCTTGGAGGACTCTCCAGGACTGAGCTACCGCCGGGCTAGGAGATAGAAGGTGGCTCCCCCGAAGGCGATGGGGTGAGAACTTGAAGCCGAATGAAGGGGGCTACCGGACGCCTCCAGGTGCCGGAGGATTCCGAGCGCAGCTACCCGGGCCGATACCACACCGTACTTCGACACGGTGATGCCTATCTGTCGGACGGCAGCCAGGACGAACTTTAGCCGGTGGTTAAGGGGCTTCCGGGCGACGTTGAAAGTCGTACACCTGGTGCCATAGCACGCCAGCGCCCTCCGGAGGGACACTATGGTGTTGGCCGCCGTCTTTTCTCCCTGGGCTAGCGCCTCGGTCGCCTCCTCGTTTCAAGCCAGGAGGTCTGCTGCGGTCCGCTCGAGCTGGAGCACTCGGGCTTCGAGGGCCTCGGCACCGGCTGCTGCCTCCCGGAGTTCATCCATCTCTGAAACCTGAGCCTGAAGCGCGAAGACTTCTTCTTCGAGCCGGTCCGCCTCCTCAGCTCGGGACCGAAGCCCCTCCACCTCGGCGGCCTAGGCCCGAAAGATGTTGACCTCCGCCTCGAGCTTGTCCGCTTGAGCAGCCCACGCTCGGAGCCCCTCCAGTTCAGCAACTCGGGCCTTGAGGGCGTCAACTTCCGCTATCTGGGCCTCGAGCGCCTCGACTCTGGCGGCCCGAGGGCGAAGAGCTTCGATCTCAGCTTCCTGCTCACGGACCAACCTTTCAGCAGCGTTCGCTCGCCCGGAGAGCTACGAAGTGCTGCTCTCACGGCGGGGCGTTCGGAGAGCAGGGACAGCAGCGAACCCTGCACCAGCGCGACTACCTGCGCAAGAAACGGCGAGTCATAGAAGGGGGCTAAGGGGCTTGCCATAGGGCGCTCCGAGGGAATACCTGGCCCGCGGCGCTCTCGATGGCCTGGCCAAGGTCGATGCTGTCCACCAGGCTGAGTTCGTCTATCACTACGGCCTCCCGCAAGCGCAGGTAGGAGTCGTGGACCGGGGCCACCCTCGACGCGAAGTCCTCGCCCTTCTCCAAGAAGGGGCATAGGAGGGGCACGCTAGAACGCGCACCCCTCGAGCTGGAGGGCGGTCGGGGCCGAATCCTGGTCTCTCGGTCAGTCTCCTCCGAGGCTTCTCCGGGAGCCTCCTCCGACTTCGCCTGGTTCAGATTTATGTGGATGATATCATCTTTGGTGGCTCTTCTCATGCTTTGGTTGCTGAGTTTGCAGATACCATGAGCAGGGAGTTCGAGATGTCCATGATGGGCAAACTTACATTTTTCCTTGGTTTGCAAATCAAGCAAAGCAAACAAGGTACCTTCGTCCACCAAACGAAGTACACCAAGGACCTGCTCAAGAAATTCGACATGGCCGATGTGAAGCCCCTCGCCACTCCAATGGCTACATCTGTAGCATTGGATCCTGACGAATATGGAGAAGCCGTAGATCTGAAGGAGTTCCGAAGCATGATCGGCTCCCTCCTCTACTTGACCGCTAAGAGGCCGGACATACACTTCGCAGTGTGTCTGTGCGCTCATTTTCAGGCTTCACCACGAGCTTCGCACCGCCAAGCGGTAAAGCGCATCCTAAGGTATCTCAAACATACCCTTGAATTTGGCATATGGTATTCAGCGTCTTCATCTTTATGTCTTCGAGGTTATTCCGATGCAGATTTTGCTGGGTGTAGGATTGATAGGAAGAGTACCTCTGGTACTTGTCATTTTCTGGGTACGTCAATGGTTTGCTGGTCTTCCCGCAAATAGTCTAGTGTTGCACAATCGACGGCTGAGGCCGAATATGTTGCTGCAGTTAGCTGTTGCTCTCAGATTTTGTGGATGGTTTCCACTTTGCGGGATTTCGGGTTAGATTATAAGAGTGTTCCACTTTTCCATGATAACACTAGTGCTATTTGTATTGCAAACAACCCGGTTCAGCACTCCAGAACCAAACACATTGATGTGCGATATCATTTTCTCAAAGATCATAATGAGAAGGGTGATATTGAACTTCAATATGTTGATACCCAACACTAGCTAGCCGATATTTTCACAAAACCCCTCGATGCTTCTCGATTTGCCTATTTGCGTGGGGAACTTGGTATTTGTCACCCTTACGGCATTTTATGAGGGGGAGCTGATTTTAATTATCTTGCATATGCTCATCATGTGTGAAATTGCATTTACATCTGTTGCACTTATATGCCTCATTTTATCTCATGAAATCATGACAGCTCAGCTCTTTTTAATTTATCTGAAACATTAATGTGCATGATGTTTTCTTTCCAAACTCAAATCATGCTCACTGCTCAATCTTGTATCTAGCATGTATAGGCAGGACTGCTTTAGCTATCTTTTATCTGCTTGATAGCAAGACACTTTTCTTTGGATGCTAAACATTGCAACTTGAAAAAATGTTCTACATCTTCATGGATTTTCATAAAGTTCTAAACAATGTGTTCACTTAATCACAATTCCAAAAATCCATGATTTGCATGCTTCAAAGTAAAAGATCCAGGTGGGTTTGTTTTGTCGCACTACTCTATTCTAGACTGCTTACCATTGCACATTGGTCTGAACTGGAATAGTGTAGTGTCTGCCAAAATCATTGCCTTAAGCTTCTGATAGCTTTCATGCCTAGGCTTGGCCTGATTGGAAAGTATAAGGTGGACAAACAAATAACCCCTGGCATTATAAAAAGAACAACAAAATTCATCTGATCATTAAGTTTTCTTTTAAATGCTCCACTTGAACTGGACTTGTCTGTCTAGAGTAGAAATTGACTAGCTTTGCGCAGTCCTTACTTTCACTTGTCTAGTTACCTTGATTGAGTGGTGATGCTTTTATTTCAAACTGCTAAAATCACATGCAGTCATCATGTTTTTAGAGAATGTTAAATTGAGCTGAATACATGAAAAATTGGTATTAATATTGGCATATTTTTTGCGTCATATGTCTTTGCAACTCTGTCCATTTTGAAGCAATGCATCTTTTGAATGCTCCTTGATGCTTGCATTGCCAAAGGGGGAGAAATTTGAGTTCTCCATTGCAAAGGGGGAAAAGTAACTCAGGGGGAGTTTTTATCTTGAAAAAGGGGAGATTTGCCGAAGGGGCTTTTACTCTGTTGAAAAGGGGGAGGAAAATTCTTATGTCAAGTGACATGATTTGGCTCGTTTCTGAGTTTTTATGGTCACTTGTGTGCTGAAATTCTTCAAATTTTCTTGAATTTGAATTTGGTTGTCAATGCACTCATCAAGGGGGAGATTGAGAAACCAAGGGTTGGTTTCGGAGTCTGTGATGAGTGATTGACTGTGTTTAACCTCTGGTTCAAAGGGGTACCTCCGAAGGTGTTCGGAGGTGGTTTCACCGAAGGGTTCGATGGACTTGGTTGCTGCAGCTGTTGCAGCGGAGTGTGCTTGTCGGAGGGGTCCGACAGTACACGATGACTGGGTTTGTACCGAAGGTCTCGGTACTTTTGACGGGACACCGGAGTGTGTGCCGAAGGTTGCTAACCCGGAGAGGTCTCCGGAGTACTGGATACTCTTGTCTGTTTGTCTGTGGTGCGCAGGGGACTTCGGAGGTGACGGACGGTTCATAGCAGGTGAACCTGGGTCAAGGGGGAGGCTTGATGCCAGGGGATCGGGGAGCTCCGTCACGGTGGTTGTGAAGGGGTCTAGGTCGGACCTCGGGTTGAGGTGCACCAGGAGAAGGCAGTAAGTGCGGAGCGTGGCTCCGGGTGAAGGTACTCTGAGACAAAGTCCTCAGAGGCGAGGCACTTCGAAGGGTACTCCGGATGGGGTGACTTCGGAGTATGGTGGATCAAGTTCTTAGCAGAGGCAAGGTGTTCGAGGTGTGCTCCGGAGGGAGACACTCGAAGGTACCCGACAAAGGTCTCAGAAGTCGAGGTGCATCGAAGGCATGGTCCGGGTGAGGCTCGTTGAGGAGTGTGCTCGGGGAGAGACACTGTGATGATGTGCTCATGGAATGCTTCATGCGGAGGCCTTGGACGAAGGAGGGACTTCGAAGGGTGGTACTCCGAAGGTGGGGCTTCGGAGTGAAGCAGGCTTCGGAGCGAGGCTAGCTCCGGAGTAAGGTTGACTTGTGGTACTTCGGCCATGCATGGCTTCGGTACACGGACTGACAGAGTTCGAGCTGGGAGAAGCTGCGAAGCCGTGGTGGTCCACTCCGGAGGTAGTGGTGCGAAGGCCCAAGGGCTTTGACGGCTTCGGCTCAAAACCGTCACTGTATCGGAGGCTATCTTCGGTGAAGCGAAGGCCGTCAGGCTCAAGGCTTCTCGCCGAAGTTACCGCACCCCTCGCGTGCGAAGGGGGGCTTCAGAAAGGTCAAAGACTGCAAAGGCTGACATTGTCTGCTCTGCAAAAAGCTGACGCTGTCCCCTCTGCAGAGCTGACAGAGAAGCCTCCAGAATAAAGTTGACTACCTTTTGTACCCCTCTGTTCTGTAGAGACAAAACCAATGTAAACCCTAGGGGTAAAGTAGTCAATTCACTTGGGTGAATTGTGGCTATAAATATGGGGGCTGGGTAGGTAACATTTAACACTTTGAGCATTTACTGTTGAGCTCCTGTACTAGCCACCACACATTGTATTCATCCTGAGTTCATTTGTTGTGTTCCTTGTTCAAGCAGTGAAGCCCTGCTTCTGTGTTCATTTTTCTGCTTGAGCTTGTTTGCATACCTTGCTAGTAGTAGTGCACCGAAGCCTGTCTAGGCGAAGTGTGTCTTGTGCGAAGTGTGCTTTTTAGTGTGCGTTCGCTCTGTGTAACAGGAGGCTAGACCTCGCTGCTTACTAGCGAAGCCCTGATCGAAGCCCGTTTTGCTTCTCGTGTCGAAGTCCTTAGCGAAGTCCACATAGTGTGCATTTAGACCTTCGCAGTACGAAGCCCAGCACCAGTTGCTGTCGCTAAGTATTAGGTTAAAGTCCTCAGAGGGTAGTCCACTCTTGCAAAGGTTGAACTGCGAAGCCTGCTCAAAGCACCCTGTGTGCAGAGCCTGCACTGACTTAGCAGAGTTGTTTTCGGGGTTGTGGGTGGAGCGAAGTCTGCTTGACTTCGGACTTTTACTCCTTGCGAAGCCTGCGTTCGGAGCCATCAAATACCTCCGAATCTGAACTTCGAAGGGTGTGTTCGAAGCCTATTCCGCAGTAGACTGAATTAAAACAGAAGGCTATTTTTAGCCCAAGTTTTTAAAAGCTCCCATTCACCCCCCCTCTGGTCGCCGTTTCCGGTCCAACAGATGCCATTAGGGTTAGGTTTTGCTTTGTTTGAATCTACACTTGTGTGTTTAGATCCCGCTCCTGCACCGGACCGATTGGCTGCTGCATCAGCATTTGTGAAACCTCTCCACATCATAGTTCATCTGTGATTTGGCATTCAACTTGTGTTCTTCCTGTTCTTGCTTGTGTTCTTGGGTTCGCTTGCAGGAACTAGCCTTCGTGGCGAGGTCAATCGTGCCCTGCGTGGTTGATAACCGATGGAGACGGTGGTGTAGCGATTGTAAAGTTTTGATCCACCGGACCGGAGCCTTGGATCGTCAACGTCGAGATTCTCCACCAATCCAAGTTATCCTTACCTAGCGGAAGATCGGGACCAATCCCCCATTAGAAAGGGTAACCCTAACCCTAGGGATTGGGGCCATATTTATGGGCAGCCCAATAGCCTAGGAAAATACCAGAAGACCCTTAGGGTTTTTACAGACTCTGTAATAAAATGGAAAAGACCAAAATGCCCTTAGGATATTTTTAAAGACTCGACTGATAGACTATGGGCCTAACGGCAAAATAGTAAACTCCTAATTACAGATGACTTATCCTAAAGCGGAGCTTTCGTAGCGACTATGGCTTCACCTCAGAATGGTCAGATCCATGTACCTGAGTCAATCCTGGTCAACAGCCCAGTGGATCCTCTACTTGATATGACCACGCCGACCACTCCAACCTCTACACCAACCACTTCGACCACAGCAACTCCAATACATGTTTTTGATGGACCAATTACACGCAGTCGAGCTAAGAAGCTTCAACAAGAGGTGCACGTGGTACTTTGTGAAATTCATTTTACTATTAATGAGAGTTATATACTACCTAAGTCGTGTACATTGCTAATGCTCAGGTTTACCAAGAAGGATGACAAGAACTCACAAGGAAATGGACACATAGAAGAATCATGCTCGAACCAAGCCAGTCCTGTAGGATCGTCTCAAAGAAATAATCATAACTTTTGAATTCCAAAAGCTATGAAGGCAAATGAGCACTTTTTGGAAAACTCTTGAAGTCTAGTTTCCAATGAATCTAACCTCGACCAGTTTGAAGTTTGCATGAAGGCGTCCGACTAGTTTTAGTGCTTGCTGGTCCGAAGGTCAACAGTCTGCATGAAGTCAATGTTCTCGTATTAAAACTGTATCATTCTACAGAGTTCCATGGTGCATATTCTACATGGTGTGAAACCTTATCAAGTCACCTTTCCAAGGGATCCAACCGTTCATGAATTGAAGCTTCCAAGGAGGAGTTATTACTGAAATACCGAAGACCGCTCAGAAGACCAACAACCACGCGGAAACTCTCCAGAAGCTGATTCGTTTTCACCTAGTTCGCCTAGTCTTTTCGTTTCGTGTTCACACCTATCTTCAAGGTCTACTCCTTGTATAAATACCCCCTAGCACCATTGTAATCGGCACTTTTGATTATTGAATACAGAACCCCTTGTTCAGCTGCGTGCTAACAAATTCAGAGAGAGATCTCTACCTTCCTTTGCTCTTGTGATTTCCTTCACGGGATTACAGAAGCGGCGGCTTCATCCGCTCCCAATTGGTGCTCCTTCTCCCTTCAAGGTTCTCCTTGATTGATTGTAGGCTGTGTTGGTTGGTTCTTTGAGAGTGTGGTTGGGCGAATCCTCGATTCAGGTTGTCGGTTAAAGATGGTGGTTGGCTTCGAGTTTTATTTGCCAGGTTGCACTAGTTATCGCTGCTTGCAGCAAGTTATCCGGCTATTCTATAGCTAGTTATTTGAAGATCGATCCTACGTCGTGAAGATCGGGACCCCGTGACGCATCATCTGGTATCAGAGCTGATCGGTTTCCAC
This sequence comes from Zizania palustris, assembly GCA_019279435.1. NCBI lineage: Eukaryota > Viridiplantae > Streptophyta > Magnoliopsida > Poales > Poaceae > Zizania > Zizania palustris. Next base: position 5,155,210 of record JAAALK010000286.1, on the reverse strand, counting down.
GGTAGGATTCTTTACCCTTAGCTACATATATTTTGTTTTCGTCCTATCCACCAAAAGCCAAAAAATATATATATATTGTTTAGCCCTTTGTTTCAATCTGTTATTTTAGTGAGTTCAGTTAATTTTCAGTCTATTAGAGTCTTTGTTTCAGTTGCTGATCATTTTCTGTCGTGTGTCCTTTGAGCCTCTTATATATATCTGGTCATTGTGTTCAATTCTATAAAAAAAGTAAAAGAAAGAAAAGTTCAAAAAAAAGGAAAGTTGAGAAAAATTGTGAAAGAAAAGTTTAAAGATCAGTTTGTTTGAGAGCACAGTTGCTGAAAGTTTGTGTTTCAAGTTGTGCAACCAGATCGCTATCTTTTGTTGGTACAAAATTTTGGTTGGGTTTGATTGCAACACTTGCATCCCAATCATACTCCTTGTTTACATCAATCTGAGATTTTCTTTGCACGTGTGTGTGATCCATTTACATCTTTAGCATTTTGAGATCAGCACTAAGCAGGGAACCTCAAGTTTGGATTGTTACTTAACTTTACAACAACTAGAATTCAGATTGCATTCCTTGTTTATAATCCCCACCGAGCTCCACATAAAAGCCATCGTAATCGGTACTCTCTGGTCTTGTATTTGCTTAACCATCGCTCTCGGTACCACCACACATTTTGTTTCTCTGTAACCCGCAGGAACTTCACTGAGCCTCGGTTGGTAAGAGAAGTGAGATTGAGAGATCCCACATATATTTTTATTCCACATATACTCTTGTTCCTTTGTTGTCACTAATTTTACAGAAAGATGGGTGACGGTGTTGAGATCAATGATTGTGTCACCATGGCACAATTTAATGAATTCCAGCAAAGTCTAGAAGAGAGACAAGATCGGTTGGCCCAAGATTTTCAAACCATACTAAATGAAATTAGGGGACGTCGTCCACCTCATGATGGAGCAAGAACCCATGGTGAAGAAGGTGATGATAGTGATGGAAGAGGAGGAAGAAGAGGACGGAGGAACCGAAGTGCTGCACATGGAAGAGGGAGGGACTAGAATCGAAGAAATCAAGACACTGAAGAATCCGAATCTGAAAATGATGATAATCATTCCCATCATGATCGCCAAGATCGTAGAGGAGGCCATCGTGAAGAGAGGCTTGGTAAACTAAAATTTACCATGCCAAAATTTGATGGAGGATCTGATCCTGAAGCTTATTTCACTTGGGAGTTGAAGGTCGACAAGATCTTTCGCTTGCATAATTATACAGAAGAGAAGAAGTTGGCTATGGCATCTCTAGAATTTGAAGGATATGCTCTGATTTGGTGGGAGCAACTTCTCCAAAATCGTGAAGAAGATGGAGAACATCCTATTGCTACATGGGCAGAGATGAAACGTGAAATGAGAAGACGTTTCGTGCCGAAGCATTATCGGCGTGATCTTTTTGATAAACTGCAGAATTTGAAACAAGGAAGTTATTCTGTTGAAGAGTATTATAAAGAGATGGAGAAGGCTATGATTAGAGCCAACGTATATGAAGATGAAGAACAAACTATGGCACGATTCATGGCTGGGTTGCATCGAAATATTAAAACGCATTGTTGAGTTTCAGTCGTACCGTCGTCTTATTGATTTGGTACATCAAGCCACCAAAGCTGAACGCCAACTGCAGCAAGATACCAAGAGAAGTAAGTCTTTGCCTTTTGGTACGAGGACTATGTCTCGAGGAAGCAAGTTAAATTCCAAGTTTTCTACTGCACCGTCAGCTGCAAAAGGTTCATTTGGAGGCTCACATTATAATGCTCAAAGTAATTTTAGTGGGAAGAACTCTGCTGCCCCGAGCGCGAGTTCCAAACCAGCAGCTTCCACCTCCACTTCAGTGGGTTCTACATCCAAGAGCAGTGGGATTCAGTGTTTCAAGTGTGGAGGTCGTGGACATGTTGCTAGATAGTGTCCAAATAATAGAGTGATCATTGTAAATGATAATGGAGAGTACGAATCAGCCAGTGAAGAGGAAGATATAGAAGAAGAAGCCCATGAAGAAGAGGAACATACCGGCTGTGATTTTGAGCAAGGTGCTGCTCTTGTGGTGGCACCAATATTGAGTGTTCAGATGAAGGAAGCTGAGAACGGCCAGCGGCATAATTTATTTCAGACAAGAGCCAAAGTGCAAGATAAGGTAGTGAAGATGATCATTGATGGAGGAAGCTGCCATAATCTTGCTAGTCGTGAGATGGTTGACAAGCTTGATCTGAAACTTCTGCGACATCCTCATCCATATCATGTCCAATGGATGAATGATTCTGGTGACATCAAGATTGGATACAAAGTAAAAGTTCCCTTCAAGATTGGTGAATATGTTGACACGGTAGAGTGTGATGTGGCACCCATGTCCGTATGTCACATACTACTCGGGCGGCCATGGCAATATGATCGATATACTCAGCATTGCGGGAGAACAAATCAGTACACTCTAGATTTGAAGGGGAGGAAGTTTGTACTCAAACCTATAACACCACAGCAAATTCTTGCTGAGCATTTGCAAAAGAGCTCTAGTATGAGAGATGAGAACGAAAAGGAAGAGAAAAAGAATTCGAGTGCCTTCCACAAATCAGAGAGTGAGAGCCACCAGCCCAATATGAGAAAAAAAAATGAGAGATCAAAAAAAGAAGAAGAAAAAATTTAGTCATGTTAGCCACAAAATTTGAGATGAGAGAAGTAAGGAACAACCCAGATCAAGTACTCTTTGTACTTGTGTGCAAAGACATTTTAGTGTCGGCTAACGATAACACCTCTTTTCCTAGTATGGTGTCTCATCTTTTGCAGGAATATGAGGACGTTTTTCCAAAGGAAACCCCGAATGGATTACCTCCTGTACGTGGGATTGAACATCAGATCGATCTTATTCTGGGGACTGCTCTTCCAAATCGACCACCATACCGCACCAATCCTGAAGAAACAAAGGAGATACAAAGGCAAGTACAAGAAATTCTCGATAAAGGTTATGTTCGTGAAAGTTTAAGTCCTTGTGCTGTTCCTGTTATTTTACTACCAAAAAAAGATGGTTCTTGGAGGATGTGCGTTGATTGTAGAGCCATAAATAACATCACTATTCGCTATCGCCATCCTATTCCTCGATTAGAAGACATGCTTGATGAATTAAGTGGTTCCATAATATTCACTAAAATTGATTTGAAAAGTGGGTACCACCAAATAAGAATGAAAGCTGGAGATGAATGGAAAACTGCTTTTAAAACAAAATTTGGGCTGTACGAATGGCTAGTTATGCCTTTTGGTTTGACTAATGCTCCAAGTACTTTTATGAGATTGATGAACCATGTTTTGAGAGCCTTCATTGGGAAATTTGTGGTTGTTTATTTTGATGATATCTTAATTTACAGCAAGTCTTTTGAAGCGCACATGAATCATATTCGACAAGTCCTAGATGAGCTCCGAAAGGAGAAATTATTTGCTAATCTTGAGAAGTGCAGTTTTTGCATAGACCATGTTGTGTTCCTTGGCTTTGTTGTTTCAGGAAAAGGAATTGAAGTGGATGAAACCAAGGTGAAAGCCATCAAGGATTGGCCAACTCCAACGAATGTAAGTCAAATAAGAAGCTTTCATGGTCTAGCTGGATTTTATAGGAGATTTGTTAAAGATTTTAATACCATTGCTACTCCCTTAAATGAATTAACAAAGAATGGTGTTGAATTTAAATGGGGAAGTTCACAAGAAAATGCTTTTCAAGAATTAAAGAAACGCTTAATTGAAGCACCATTGCTTGTTCTTCCTGATTTCACTAAAACTTTTGAAGTAGAATGTGATGCCAGTGGAATTGGTATAGGAGGGGTTTTAATACAGCAAGGCAAATCTGTAGCATATTTTAGTGAAAAGTTTGGAGGTGCTCAATTGAATTATTCTGTATATGATAAAGAATTGTATGCTTTGGTGCGTGTACTTGAAACATGGCAGCATTATTTATGGCCCAAAGAGTTTGTTATCCATTCCGATCATGAAGCTTTAAAGTATTTGAAAGGCCAAGCAAAACTGAACCGACGCCATGCCAAATGGGTTGAGTTCATCGAGACATTTCCATATATTGTGAAATATAAGAAAGGTAAGGACAATGTGGTTGCTGATGCTTTGTCTAGAAAAATTGTGTTGCTAAACCAACTTGAGGTGAAGGTTATAGGTCTTGAATGTTTGAAAGACATGTATAATGATGACCCTGAATTTTCAGAATCATACACTCAATGTAAAGATGGAAAAGGTTGGGAAAAGTATCATATGCATGATGGATTTTTGTTTAGTGCTAACAAGCTTTGTGTTCCAAATTATTCGGTTAGATTGCTTTTATTGCAGGAGTCCCATGGAGGAGGATTGACAGGTCATTTTGGACAAAAGAAAACCTATGAGCTGCTAGGTGATCACTTCTATTGGCCCATGATGAGGAGAGACGTCATCCGGTTCGTGGAGCGCTGCATCACTTGTCACAAAGCTAAGTCTAAACTGAACACTCATGGTTTATACACTCCTCTACCTGCTCCTAAAATTCCTTGGAAAGACAGAAGTATGCGTTTTGTTCTGGGACTGCCTAGAACTCAGAGAGGAAAAGATTCTGTTTTTGTTGTGGTTGATAGATTTTCAAAGATGGCTCATTTTATCCCTTGTAACAAGAGAGACGATGCTTCACATGTTGCTAATTTATTTTTCAAGGAAATTGTGAGGTTGCATGGGGTGCCTAAGACCATCGTATCTGATCGTGATGTCAAGTTTGTGAGCTACTTCTGGAAAACATTATGGTCCAAGCTGGGGACCAAGCTTCTATTCTCGACCACTTGTCATCCTCAAACCGACGGACAAACTAAGTGGTGAATCGAACCCTGTCGATGTTGCTGCGAACCATGGTGAAAAAGAACCTGAAAGATTGGGAGGACTGCTTGCCTCACGTGGAGTTTGCTTATAACAGGGCAGTACATTCTACCACTAACTTGTGTCCTTTTGAAATTGTTTATGGGTTCAAACCCATTGCTCCGATAGATTTGTTGCCTTTGCCATTACAGGAGATAACCAAAATGGAAGCCTCCAAGCGTGCTGCACATGTGAAGAAGATACATGAGAAAACAAAAGAAGCAATCGAGCTAAAGGCGACACGTAATGCTGCAAGTATGAACAAGCATAGAAAGAAGGTGTCGTTTGAACCAGGCGATTTGGTGTGGATTCACTTGCGTAAAGATCGCTTTCTTGATAAGCGCAAGTCCAAGCTGATGCCACGAGGGGATGGTCCATTTTGTGTTCTTGCCAAGATCAATGATAATGCATACAAGATTGACCTTCCACCAAGCTATGGCGTGAGCAACTCCTTCAATGTTGCTGACCTATCAGCATTCACAAATGAAGACATTTTAGAGTCGAGGATAACTCCTTTTCAAGAGGGGGAGGATGATATGACCACGCCGACCACTCCAACCTCTACACCAACCACTTCGACCACAGCAACTCCAATACATGTTTTTTATGGACCAATTACACGCAGTCGAGCTAAGAAGCTTCAACAAGAGGTGCACGCGCTACTTTGTGAAATTCATTTTACTATTAATGAGAGTTATATACTACCTAAGTCTTGTACATTGCTAATGCTCAGGTTTACCAAGAACGATGACAAGAACTCACAAGGAAATGGACACATAGAAGAATCATGCTCGAACCAAGCTAGTCCTGCAGGATCGTCTCAAAGAAATAATCATAACTTTTGATTTCCAAAAGCTATGAAGGCAAATGAGCACTTTTTGGAAAACTCTTGAAGTCTAGTTTCCAATGAATCTAACCCTGACCAGTTTGAAGTTTGCATGAAGGCGTCCGACCAGTTTTAGTGCTTTCTGGTCTGAAGGTCAACAGTCTGCAAGAAGTCAATGTTCTCATATTAAAACTGTATCATTCTACAGAGTTCCATGGTGCATATTCTACATGGTGTGAAACCTTATCAAGTCACCTTTCCAAGGGATCCAACTGTTCGTGAATTGAAGCTTCCAAGGAGGAGTTATTGCTGAAATACCGAAGACCGCTCAGAAGACCAACAGCCACGCGGAAACTCTCCAGAAGCTGATTCGTTTTCACCTAGTTCGCCTAGTCTTTTCGTTTCGTGTTCACACCAACTTCAAGGTCTACTCCTTGTATAAATACCCCCTAGAACCATTGTAATTGGCACTTTTGATTATTGAATACAGAACCCCTTGTTCAGCTGCGTGCTAACAAATTCAGAGAGAGATCTCTACCTTCCTTTGCTCTTGTGATTTCCTTCGCGGGATTACAGAAGCGGCGGCTTCATCCGCTCCCAATTGGTGCTCTTACTCCCTTCAAGGTCCTCCTTGATTGATTGTAGGCTGTGTTGGTTGGTTCTTTGAGAGTGTAGTTGGGCAAATCCTCGATTCAGGTTGCCGGTTAAAGACGGTGGTTGGCTTCGAGTTTTATTTGCTAGGTTGCACTAGTTATCGCTGCTTGTAGCAAGTTATCCGGCTATTCTATAGCTAGTTATCTGAAGATCGATCCTACGTCGTGAAGATCGAGACCCCGTGACGCATCACTGCTGCTCCTAGCCCATGTACCTGGATTGGGCCAGCCCTACTTCGCGGCCCCTCTGCCTGACAGTCGCTCGCTGCCCATGTACCTGAGCCTCATGCGGCCTAGACACAACATGTTCTCTTCTCTCTAGTCCTCTTTTACTTCCGTTGACAATCACTCATCACATCTGGAGCCATGAGACCCATGCTCTTTAGCATGGCTCCTCACTCGCCGGTCCGACCAGGATTACCTCACCGGTCTGACCGGGTCCCTCCGCACAATGCTGGAGCCCGCCTCGCACCTACCTTCGGGACGCGCTCATGAAGCCCCTCAGCACATCCGGTCAGATCGAGGTCATACCCCTGGTCCGACTGGGCTTGAGGTTGAAGGTGCCCTAGGGACCCTTCGAACAATCTTCGTTGTAACTCCGAATCGGCCTTCAAATTGGCTGATTCTAGGTATTTTGATCATTGTGTTACTGTTTACATTGTTACTTGTACTTTTCGGCCGATTGGATTGAAATATCAATTATTTATCTGATTGCTTGGCGACTCCAAATCCCTTGTCACTATCCAGGGTAGTCAGAACGCGGTGTCGGTATCGTTGTGATACTTTTGGATGTCGAACCAGCCCAAGTGCAGGGGCGCATTTCTGCGTCAACACACTTTTTGGCGACTCCGCTGGGGACAACACCAACCATGACTACTACCTGTACATTTGCAATGGGTACCTCTACTACGTCTACATCCACTACATCGCCGATGAACACTATGGAGGGCATGGACATCGATGGCCACAACATTATGACACCCACCATAGCAGACATATCTGAGGAAGACCGAGCAAAGATCGAAGCGAATAAGGAACTCGAAGACCTGATGCTCAGAGATTGCATAAAGACACGCTCGGGCTTCATCATGCGCGACAACCTCAACCTAACCCAGGTACGCCCATCATCACCCCCTTTATCTGCCTCACAAGTCGACCATAGAATAGCTGCATCTGTTGATCACGCGGTTAGCGCCTCGCTAGCCAACAAACTAGAACCCACAGTTGTCTCGCAAGTGGCAGCAATATTTAGAAGATTCGGTTTTACTGAGGCCGATTCACCAACACCAATCACTAGTATTCCGCCAGCACAACATATTTATAGTAGAACCGACGACAATACTAGAAAAACCATCACATTTCTGGCTACATCATCCACAGTCGAAACACATAGCTACGCTTATGGACATGCAAACCCATCTTACCAAGTACCACCGCCGCCTGCGCCAATACCAGCTCTGCCGCCGCCGCTCGCACTTCACACTCCCACACCACAGCATAGGCCAGAGCATGCCGATATACTGCCACGTGTCCCGCCAACACATGAAAGACTGTAGGACCGAAAGTAGCGACCAGAGGGGGGGTTAATGGGCGCCTAAAAATTTCTTGCTAAACTAAATCCTAATCCCAACACCCAAACGAACTTAACCAGACAAATAATATTAGCGAAGCAAATTACTAGAACTAAAGTTGTCTAGCCTAGAAATTACCGGTGTTTAATTGAAATGATATTAAAGATAAACTAAAATAAAAATACTGCAGTATCAAACCCATGTTGACAATCACTCATCACAACTAGAGTATCAAACCCATGTTCTTCAACATGGTTTTTCAATCTCCCCCTTGATGAGTGCATTGTCAACACCCTCTTCAGCACTTCTTCAGAACCTGCATAATCATGTGGAAACAGGAAAACAAAAACAAAAGAAAATAGAAGAGAGAAAATAAAAGTTTAACCCTAATGACCAAAAGCCAAACAGAAGCAAGAAAATGGTCATTATGGTTAACCAAAAATAAAGACTAAAAACAAGTGGAATCTCAGAAAAGACAAGTGCAATCTCAGAATTACCTACAAGGAACTCCCCCTAAAATAAATCTCAGAGAAAGCTAAAAATGTTCCCTTCACTCCAAAATTTCTTCCCCTTGTTGACAATTGGACTCATCAAGTGAGACTAAATGCACTCTAAAGAGACATAGACACAAACTCCCCCTGAAATGCAGCTCCCCCTCAAAATATGCCATGAATGCAAATGGGGTACAGGTGGAGTGTGAAAAGCATGCTTCTTAGATATGATTTACTGCTATTACAACATCTAACAGATATAGCAAAAGATATACTGTCTAAGATACATGACATAATCAGTGCAACAGATGATATCTAAAGAGAGTCATTAGCACTCATTTTTTCAATTTTTGCAAACAAAAGAATCACCACATTTTCTAGTTGACAAGCAAAGTAAAGCATGAGATGCAAAAGCTAACTGATATCTACCAAGATAAGCATTGTCCAAAACAAAGTGCTTCAGCAAACTTGTTATCTTTTTAAGTTTTTCAGACTTTTTCTTTTTCCTTTTTATTTTTCATTTCTGCTAGGGGTTATTTGCATGTCAAACCTTATGCTAACCAACCAAGTCAAGCCTAGGCCAGAACTGGACCATCAGAAGCTTAAGACATCGGTCTTGGCATACATTACACCGTCCTAGTTCATACCAAGGTGCTATGGTAAGCATTCCAGAACAATGCAATGCGACAAAGCAAACCCACCTGGATCTTTTATGATAATCATAAAAGTGCATAAATTTTTCATTTTTTCAATATTTTATCATTTGCATAACACATTTTTCATATTTAAAGCATATAGATGTCTAAGTTGCATATCTGCATCTAAGTAAGGATCTAGCTACCAGGCATGTAAAAGATAGCGAAGGCATTCAACCTACACATGCTAGTTACCAGAAGCAATGGTGATCATTTTTCAATTTTAAAGTATAAAAGCCATGCATATGACAAATATCAGATATATCACGTGAACTGAAACAGAACATGATCATCGACAAGTAATCAAAAACATATACTAGCTAGAGAAAGTAAAGCATATTAATCATATAATAGAAGCAAGCTCAAAATGTGATTGATGATTATGCATGATATGAACGCACACAAGAAGACTCAATAAAAAATAAAGAAAGAAAAACTCACTCAAAGTATCCTAAAAAGGATACACAACGCCCAAATCCCCTCGCAAATGCTCAAAAGTAGACTGATCTAGGGGTTTGGTAAAAATATCAGCCAACTGCTGATGGGTATCAACATGAACAAGATCAATGACCCCTTTCTCGTATTGATCCCTCAGAAAGTGAAAGCGCAGATCAATATGTTTGGTTTTAGAATGAAGACATGGGTTTTTCCCTACACTAATTGCACTAGAGCTATCACAAAACAAAGGAACTCTCGAAGGGAAGAACAACCCCAAATCCCGTAAAGTAGAAATCATCCAAACCAACTGAGAACAACAGCTGGCAGCAGCTACATACTCAGCCCCAGTAGTAGAAAGGGCAACTCCAGATTGTTTTCTAGATGACCAAGAAACAAGTGAAGAACCAAGAAGCTGGCAAGTACCGGAAGTCAACTTGCGATCCAGCAGGCACCCACCAAAATTAGCGTCCGAAAAACCAGCTAAATCAAGAGAAGATGATGTTGAATAGTAAAGACCTAAATCAGGAGCATAAGTAAGATACCTAAAAATACGCTTCATAGCCTGCCGGTGAGATGCACGTGGCGAAGACTGAAAACGCGCGCACACACCCTGAGAAACCAAGGGTGGTTTCAGTGTTTTGTGATGAGTGATTGACAGACTTTTACCCTCTGTTCGAAGGGTACCTCCGAAGGGGCTTCGGAGATGGTTCTCCGAAGTGTGTTCAGAGGTGTGTCACCGGAGTGTGTTCGGTGTTTGCTTGCTGCAGCTGTGCAGCGGAGTGTACCTGTCGGAGGGGTCTGGCAGTACACGATGACAGGGTTCGTACCGATGGCTTCGGTACTTTGGGCGGTACACCGGAGTGTGTGCTGGAGGTTGCTAACCCGGAGAGGTCTCCGGAGTACTGGATACACTTGTCTGCTTGTCGGTGGTGCGCAGGGACTTCGGAGGCGACGGACAGGGATCGAGCCAGGTGAACCTGGGTCAAGAGGGTGGCTTGATGCCAGGGGAGCGGGGAGCTCCGTCACGGTGGCTGCGAAGGTGGTCCGGGTCGATCCTCGGGTCGAGACGCGCCAGGTGAAGGCAGAGAGTGTGGAGCGTGGCTCCGGCTGAAGGTACTCCGAGACAAAGTCCTCGGAGGTGAGGCACTTCGAAGGAACTCCGAATGGAGTGACTTCGGAGTCGGTGGAACAAGTCCTCTACGGAGGCATGGAATTCGAAGTGTGCTCCGGAGGGAGACACTCGAAGGTGGCCCGACGAAGGTCTCAGAAGTCGAGGCGCATCGAAGGCATGGTCCGGGTGAGGCTCGTCGTGGAGTGTGCTCGGGGAGAGGCACTGCGACGGAGTGTTCATGGAATGCTTCATGCGGAGGCCTTGGACGAAGGGTGGTACTCCGAAGGTGGGGCTTCGGAGTGTGGATGACTTGTGGTGCTTCGGCCATGCATGGCTTCGGTACACGGACGGACGGTGTTCGAGCTGGGAGTAGCTGCGAAGCCGTGGTGATCCACTCCGGAGGTGGTGGTGCGAAGGCCCAAGGGCTTTGACGGCTTCGGCTCAAAACCGTCACTGTATCGAAGGACTTCTTCGGCAGAGCGAAGGCCAACAGGCTGCAGGCTTCTCGCCGAAGCTACCGCACCCTCTGGTGCGAAGGGAGGTTCAGAAGTCAACACTGTAAAGGCTGACACTGTCTGTTCTGAAAAAGGCTGACACTGTCCCCTCTGCAGCTGACAGAGAAGCCTCCAAAATAAAGGTGGACTACCTTTTGTACCCCTTAGTTCTGTAGAGACAAAATGGATGTAAACCCTAGGGGTAAAGTAGTCACTTCCTTAGGATGAAGCCGTGGGCTATAAATATGGGAGCTCGGTAGGTAACATTTAACACTTTGAGCATTTACTGTTGAGCTCCTGTAGACAGACCTCGTTGTATTCATTCTGAGTTCAATTTATTTCGTGTTCCTTGTTCAAGCGGCGAAGCCCTGTTTTTCTTGTGCTTTTTGCTTGAGCTCGCTTTCCATACTTCGCTGGTTTAGTACACCGAAGCCTGTCGAGGCGAAGGTTGTTTTTCGTGCGAAGTGTGTTTAGTCAGTGTGCTCTCGCTCTGTGTAACAGGAGGTGCAACCTCGCTGCTTACTAGCGAAGCCCTGACCGAGGCCCGTTGTGCTTCTTGTGTCGAAGCCCTTAGCTTAGTTCGTTGTGTGTGCGTGTAGACCTTCGCGTACGAAGCCCAACACCAGTTGCTGTTGCCAAGTACTTGGTCGAAGTCCTCAGAGGGCTGTCCACTCTTGCGAAGGGTGAAGTGCGAAGCCTGCTCGAAGCACCTCGTGTGCGGAGCCTGCACTGACTTAGCAGAGTAGATTTTCAAGGGTTGTTCGTGGAGCGAAGTCTTCTTGGCTTCGAACTTTTGCTCCTGCGAAGCCTGTGTTCGGAGCTGTCGAAGTACCTCCGAACCAGACCTTCGAAGGTTGTGTTCGAAGCCTGTTCCGCAGAAGACAGAACAGAACCGAAGGCTAAGTTTTTAGCCCGAAATTTTAAAAGCTCCCATTCACCCCCCCTCTGGTCGCCGTTTCCGGTCCAACAATTGGTATCAGAGCAGGTTAAGATCACCAGTTGACCTTAACAGGTTTTGTGATCTGTTGGCGACATGGATAGAGGCAGTAAAATTCCTCTGTTCGATGGGACTGACTTTGCATACTGGAAGGTGCGCATGGAGGCTTACTTGTTAAGCCAAGGAAATGCAATTTGGGAGATTGTGGACTCACAATACTCCATCCCTGATACCCGCACCACTCAAACCGAAAAAGATCAGTATATTGCCAACTCGAAGGCAAGGAACATACTGTTCATTGGTTTGAGTCGGAGTGAGTTCGATAGGGTGCAGCACCTTAGGACTGCTAGGGAAATTTGGACAACACTCACTGTCTTTCATGAGGGCTCTGCTCAGATCAAGGCCAGGCGCCAAAGCACCTACAATCAACAGTATCAGCTGTTTGTGCAGGCACCTGGTGAATCTGTAGATGCCATGTTTTCTCGCTTTGACGCGATAGTGAGTAACTTGCGATCCAACGGGACACTTGCTTATAGTGATCACGATAGGGCTATCAAGCTTCTCTATGCTCTTGACCGTAGCATATGGGAGGTAAAGATATCCAGCATTGAGGAGTCCACAGGCTATGACACTTTGACCTGTGACGAACTCTTTAGCAAGCTGAAGTCCACAGAGATTGCCAAGGCATCTCTTGCAGTGCACAGAAGCTCTCTGCCACAGCCATTGGCATTGGTTTCTAGCACTAGCCGTGGCACCACTGCAGAACCAAGCACATCAGGCACTTGTGTTCTTGCAGATGGTTTTGCGTTGTCCTCCCTGGTCTCCGTCACAAAGGAGCAGGTGGATACTCTAGCTGATGATGAGCTTGCTCTCATTGCCCGGAGGTTCACCCGCTTTCATCATGAGAGACGGGATCAGAGGAGAAGTGGTTTTAGTGGCTGTTATGAATGTGGCGACACCTCTCACATTAAGGCCAATTGCCCCAAGGTCAAAAAGAGAGATGAGAGTGACCGCCCCAAATTCCACAAAAAGGAGAGGAAGCCCTTTGTGAAGGGCAAGCGCGGCAAGATGGCTAAGAAAGTAGCCAAGGCCGCTTCCAGAGCCTTTGTTGCTGCTCTCAGCGACATCGACACTTCCTCAACTGAGGAGTCGAGCTCTGAGGAGGAGGAGTCCCCAAGGAAGGAGGACAAGAAGGACAAGAAGGGACGTGACTTCACCGGCCTTTGCTTCATGGCCGACAGCGATCACAGCGGCGATGAGCTTGACTCATCTGAGGTAAACCTATCATCTGACCAGCTTCTAATTAAATTAGATGAGCTGAATGAAGTTGTGCTAGGTCAGGATAGATTGCTTGTGCAAGCCGCTAGAGAAAGAAAAGACCTTAGACTTAGGCTAGAATCTGTATCTACTGAATATGCCATGCTTAAGTCTAAATATGATGATGCTGATTGTGAATCATGTTCTGTTGTCATGAGTGAGCTTGCTCAGTTGCGCTCTGTACATGCTCAAACTCTCTCTGAGCTTGAGACTGCACAGAAGCAGCTTTTGGAGGTGGATTCTAGACCTCATGAAATTATTGATTGCATGAACTGCTCTTTATTGCGCGATAGTATTAATTTACGTGATAAGCATGTTCATGATCTAGAGGCTAGATTGGAGAGGGCCGGTAGTTCTAAGGATGTGCAGCCTGTGTGTGACACATGCATTACCCTTAAGGACCAGCTAGGCAATGTTAGAGAGCGAGCTGAGAACCTCATGTCCGAAAATGAATACCTTCTTTCTGTGATAAATAAATGCACTGAGGGGAAGGGTAGGATGGATTTGCTCTTGGCCAAGACCAAGTTGTGTGCTGACAGAGCCGGGGTAGCTCTAGGTTTGGGTTTTGAGAGGATAGCTTCAGACAGTAAGACCAAGACTGTTTTCACCTCTCCCACCACCCTAGAGAAAGAGAGAGCTGTGTTGGACACCCCATCAGCCAAAAAGCCTACCCATCCACCAAAGAAAACCACACCTCCTATCAAGAAAAATCCTCCCAAGAAAACCACTCAAAAGAAACCCAAGGAGCCTGTGAGAGTTGCTCCTATGACCCATGAGAGTGCCCCCAGGAGAGTGTTTCACTGTTCTTATTGTCAGAGGGCGGGTCATTTAATTGGTTTCTGTTTCCGTCGCATCAAGGATGAGCGACGTGCACAGGCGATGAGCTATCAGGACATGCATTACCCATCTTTAGGTATGCATGAGTCTGAGTATTACTCTCGTCCTGTTTTCGAGGCTCCTCGTGCTTCTCGGAGAGGTTTTGCTCCTCGAGGTGTTCACCATGTCCCATATGGTGGTAGACCTCGGGCGAGTAGCTTTGTACCTCGTCAGAGTAGGAGACCTCGACATGCTTTGCGTTCTTTGCATGTAGGTAGACCTCGCACTTTGCATCATTCTGATTATTATGTGCGTAGACCGTCTACTTTTACTGTGCCTACTACTCGTGTCACTCAGTGCTGGATGCCTCGTCATTATTTTACTCACCCCAGCACTGAGCGATCGAGACGTTTTCATCATGTGTAGGCGTCAGGTCGAGGCTTGGAGGGCACGTGGATCATGGACTCCGGTTGTTCGCGCCACATGACCGGAGATGTAAATTGGTTCTCCAGCCTCACAACAACCAAGCAAAGGGAACATATCACCTTCGGAAACAATCGAAGGAGTAGAGTGAAAGGTAAAGGTGTGGTAAGGATTAACACGAACTTCACTCTCAAAGATGTTGCTTTGGTTGAAAATCTGGGATACAATTTGCTGTCTGTATCTCAGTTGCTTGATGAGGGCTTCGAAGTGCGATTTCATCGCGATACTTCGCAAGTGCTCAATTCAGATGGCGTTGTGGTGTGTAAGATCTTTAGGGCTGGGAGAGTTTTTGGAGCTGATTTTTCAGAGTCGTCTGGTTCTTCTCATTGTCTTGTTGCACATTCAACTTCTGAGCTTTGGAAGTGGCATAGGAGACTAGGGCATATGAGCTTTGAGTTGCTCGCTCGTTTGAGCGCCCTAAGCTTGATCCGAGGATTGCCCAAGCTCAAGTTTGAGAAGAATTTAGTTTGCGCTCCTTGTCGACATGGAAAAATGATTGCTGCTTCGCATTCGCCAGTCACCACGGTGATGACTGAACAGCCCGGAGAACTTCTCCATATGGACACTGTAGGTCCTTCTCGGGTTAGTTCTTTAGGCGGCAAGTGGTATGTACTTGTTATTGTCGACGATTTCTCTCGCTACTCTTGGGTGTTCTTTCTTGCCAGCAAGGATGAAGTGTTTCCACACTTTCGGAGCCTGGCTTTGAGACTGTTCACTGAACTCCCTGGTGCATTAAAATTCATTCGAAGCGATAATGGCACCGAGTTCAAAAATAGTCTCTTTGTTGACTTTTGCATGGAGCATGGCATAGAACATCAATTCTCTGCTCCGCGGGTTCCTCAACAGAACGGTGTTGTTGAGAGGAAAAACCGCACTTTGGTTGAGATGGCTAGGACGATGCTTGATGAGCATAGGACTCCTAGAAAATTCTGGGCTGAGGCCATGAACACTGCATGTTACATCTCAAACCGAATTTTCTTGCGCTCAATTTTAAACTTGACATCTTATGAGCTGCGTTTTGGGAGACAGCCCAAGGTTACTCATCTTCGAGTTTTTGGCTGTCGCTGCTTTATCCTAAAACGTGGTAACTTGGATAAATTTGAGTCGCGATCTTCTGACGGGATCTTTTTGGGCTATACAACTCATGGTCATTCCTATCGTGTTTATAACTTGGAAACTAACACTGTCATCGAGTCATGTGATGTGACTTTTGATGAATCAACCCCCTCTGTTAGTTCTGCTTTTGAACAGGCAAATGAACACGACATGGAACAGACTTTATTCGAAGACGAAGATCCCGGAGAATTCGAGGATGATCCCCTACTACCCTCGACATCAACCCCCGAAGCAGACCCCGCTTCAACTACTTCGGCACGAGGTCCCGAAGCGACTACCTCAACATCGGTCATCTTGGACCACTCCAACGCACAAGTTGAGGGGGAGACTGCATCCCGCCGCGAGGCTCCACATCATGTTCAAAGGATGCATCCTCCCGAGCAGATCATTGGTGAGCTTGATCAAAGGGTAACACGTTCTCATGCCCATTTCACTAATGCTGCTTTTGTTGCTTCTTTCGAGCCTTTAGATGTTAGTCATGCACTTTCTGATTCTAGTTGGATCAATGCCATGCATGAGGAACTTGAGAATTTTGAAAGAAACCAAGTCTGGACTTTAGTTGATCCTCCACCAAATGTTCATTTCATAGGAACAAAATGGATTTTCAAAAATAAACAAGGGGAGGATGGGACAATTGTTAGAAATAAGGCTAGACTTGTAGCTCAGGGCTTTTCTCAACTAGAAGGGATTGATTTTACTGAAACTTTTGCACCTGTTGCTCGCCTTGAGGCCATTAGGATTTTGCTTGCCTTTGCGACATCCCGGGGATTCAAACTCTATCAAATGGATGTCAAAAGTGCTTTTCTTAATGGCTTCATAGGTGAAGATGTTTATGTAAAACAACCCCCAGGTTTTGAAAACCCCAAGTACCCACATAAAGTCCTTAAACTTCATAAGGCTCTTTATGGACTCAAGCAGGCCCCTCGGGCTTGGTATGATAGACTTAAGTCTTTTCTGCTTGAGCGAGGGTATTTGATGGGCTCTGTTGATAAAACTTTGTTTACTCTCAAGCATGGCAAAGATTTCCTCCTAGTTCAGATTTATGTGGATGATATCATCTTTGGTGGCTCTTCTCATGTTTTGGTTGCCGAGTTTGCAGATACCATGAGCAGGGAGTTTGAAATGTCGATGATGGGTGAACTCACCTTTTTCCTTGGTTTGCAAATCAAGCAAAGCAAACAAGGTACTTTCGTCCACCAGACAAAGTACACCAAGGACCTGCTCAAGAAGTTCGACATGTCCGATGCGAAGCCCCTCGCCACTCCAATGGCTACATCTGTAGCATTGGACCCTGACGAAGATGGAGAAGCCGTAGATCAGAAGGAGTTCCGGAGCATGATCGGCTCCCTCCTCTACTTGACTGCCACGAGGCCGGACATACACTTCGCTGTGTGTCTGTGCGCTCGTTTTCAGGCTTCACCACGAGCTTCGCACCGCCAAGCGGTTAAGCGCATTCTAAGGTATCTCAAACACACCCTTGAATTTGGCATATGGTATTCATCGTCTTCATCTTTATGTCTTAGAGGTTATTCAGATGCGGATTTTGCTGGGTGTAGAATTGATAGGAAGAGTACCTCTGGTACTTGTCATTTTCTGGGTACGTCTCTGGTTTGCTGGTCTTCCCGCAAACAGTCTAGTGTTGCACAATCGACGGCTGAGGCCGAATATGTTGCTGCAGCTAGCTGTTGCTCTCAGATTTTGTGGATGGTTTCCACTTTGCGGGATTTCGGGTTAGATTATAAGAGTGTTCCACTTTTCTGTGATAACACTAGTGCTATTTGTATTGCAAACAACCCGGTTCAGCACTCCAGAACCAAACACATTGATGTACGGTATCATTTTCTCAGAGATCACAATGAGAAGGGTGATATTGAACTTCAATATGTTGATACCCAACACCAGCTTGCCGATATTTTTACAAAACCCCTCGATGCCTCTCGATTTGCTTACTTACGTGGGGAACTTGGTATTTGTCATCCCTACGGCATTTTGTGAGGGGGAGCTAATTTTAATTGTCTGGCATATGCTCATTATGTGTGGAATTGCACTTACATCTTTTGCTATTATATGCCTGCTTTTAATTCAAAGAAATCATGACAGCTCAGCTCTATGAAATATGTCTGGAACATTGATTGTGCATGATGTTTTATTTTCTAAAATAAAAACTTGCTCACCGCACAATCTAGTATCTAGCTTGTTTAGGCTGGACTGCTTTTAGCTATCTTTTTATCTACTTGACAGCAAGACACTGTTCTTTGGATGCGAAAATTTGCAACTTGAAAAAGTGTTCATTATTCATGGATATTCATCAAATATTAAATTCATCAAAATCACGATCAAAACTCCATGATTTGCCTGGTTTCAATGAAAAGATCCAGGAGGGTTTGTTTGTCGCACTACCCTATTCTAGACTGCTCACCATTGCACATTGGTCTGAACTGGGATAGTGTAGTGTATGCCAAAATCACTGCCTTAAGCTTCAAATGGCTTTCATGCCTAGGCTTGGCTTGATTGGAAAGTATAAGGTGGACAAACAAATAACCCCTGGCATTAAGAAAAAAGAACAGCAAAATTAATTGCTCATCAAGTTTGCTTTCACAGCTCCTTTTGACCAAGACTTGTCTGTCTAGGGTAGAATTTGTTAGCTTTGCGCAGTCCTTGCCTTCACATGTCTAGCTGCTTTGACTAAGTGGTGATGCTTTTATCTTAAAATGACAAAATCACATGCCATCATCTTGTTTCACAGATTGTTAAATTGAGCTGAGCACATGATCATTAGTTTTAATGTTGGCATATTTTTGCATTATATGTCTTTGCAATTCTATTCATTCCGAAGCTTTGCATCTTTTGATTGCTCCTTGATGCTTGCATTGCCAAAGGGGGAGAGTTTTGCTATGTTCTCTGCCGCAAGAAGGCATAATTTTGAAGGGGGGAGAGATTTTTGACATAAAGGGGGAGAAAAATTTGCTTAACTCAGGGGGAGTTCTTTTTAAAGGGGAGATTTGCCAAAGGGGCTTTTACTCTTTCACAAAGGGGGAGAAAAATTCTTTTATCAAGTGACATGCTTTGGCTCTTTTGGAGTTTTTATGGTCACTTGTGTGCTGAAAGTTTTTAAATTTTCTTGAACTTCGTTTTGGTTGTCAATGCACTCATCAAGGGGAGATTGAGAAACCAAGGGTGGTTTCAGTGTTTTGTGATGAGTGATTGACAGACTTTTACCCTCTGTTCGAAGGGTACCTCCGAAGGGGCTTCGGAGATGGTTCTCCGAAGTGTGTTCAGAGGTGTGTCACCGGAGTGTGTTCGGTGTTTGCTTGCTGCAGCTGTGCAGCGGAGTGTACCTGTCGGAGGGGTCCGGCAGTACACGATGACAGGGTTCGTACCGATGGCTTCGGTACTTTGGGCGGTACACCGGAGTGTGTGCTGGAGGTTGCTAACCCGGAGAGGTCTCCGGAGTACTGGATACACTTGTCTGCTTGTCGGTGGTGCGCAGGGACTTCGGAGGCGACGGACAGGGATCGAGCCAGGTGAACCTGGGTCAAGAGGGTGGCTTGATGCCAGGGGAGCGGGGAGCTCCGTCACGGTGGCTGCGAAGGTGGTCCGGGTCGATCCTTGGGTCGAGACGCGCCAGGTGAAGGCAGAGAGTGTGGAGCGTGGCTCCGGCTGAAGGTACTCCGAGACAAAGTCCTCGGAGGTGAGGCACTTCGAAGGAACTCCGAATGGAGTGACTTCGGAGTCGGTGGAACAAGTCCTCTACGGAGGCATGGAATTCGAAGTGTGCTCCGGAGGGAGACACTCGAAGGTGGCCCGACGAAGGTCTCAGAAGTCGAGGCGCATCGAAGGCATGGTCCGGGTGAGGCTCGTCGTGGAGTGTGCTCGGGGAGAGGCACTGCGACGGAGTGTTCATGGAATGCTTCATGCGGAGGCCTTGGACGAAGGGTGGTACTCCGAAGGTGGGGCTTCGGAGTGTGGATGACTTGTGGTGCTTCGGCCATGCATGGCTTCGGTACACGGACGGACGGTGTTCGAGCTGGGAGTAGCTGCGAAGCCGTGGTGATCCACTCCGGAGGTGGTGGTGCGAAGGCCCAAGGGCTTTGACGGCTTCGGCTCAAAACCGTCACTGTATCGAAGGACTTCTTCGGCAGAGCGAAGGCCAACAGGCTGCAGGCTTCTCGCCGAAGCTACCGCACCCTCTGGTGCGAAGGGAGGTTCAGAAGTCAACACTGTAAAGGCTGACACTGTCTGTTCTGAAAAGGCTGACACTGTCCCCTCTGCAGCTGACAGAGAAGCCTCCAAAATAAAGGTGGACTACCTTTTGTACCCCTTAGTTCTGTAGAGACAAAATGGATGTAAACCCTAGGGGTAAAGTAGTCACTTCCTTAGGATGAAGCCGTGGGCTATAAATATGGGAGCTCGGTAGGTAACATTTAACACTTTGAGCATTTACTGTTGAGCTCCTGTAGACAGACCTCGCTGTATTCATTCTGAGTTCAATTTATTTCGTGTTCCTTGTTCAAGCGGCGAAGCCCTGTTTTTCTTGTGCTTTTTGCTTGAGCTCGCTTTCCATACTTCGCTGGTTTAGTACACCGAAGCCTGTCGAGGCGAAGGTTGTTTTTCGTGCGAAGTGTGTTTAGTCAGTGTGCTCTCGCTCTGTGTAACAGGAGGTGCAACCTCGCTGCTTACTAGCGAAGCCCTGACCGAGGCCCGTTGTGCTTCTTGTGTCGAAGCCCTTAGCTTAGTTCGTTGTGTGTGCGTGTAGACCTTCGCGTACGAAGCCCAGCACCAGTTGCTGTTGCCAAGTACTTGGTCGAAGTCCTCAGAGGGCTGTCCACTCTTGCGAAGGGTGAAGTGCGAAGCCTGCTCGAAGCACCTCGTGTGCGGAGCCTGCACTGACTTAGCAGAGTAGATTTTCAAGGGTTGTTCGTGGAGCGAAGTCTTCTTGGCTTCGAACTTTTGCTCCTGCGAAGCCTGTGTTCGGAGCTGTCGAAGTACCTCCGAACCAGACCTTCGAAGGTTGTGTTCGAAGCCTGTTCCGCAGAAGACAGAACAGAACCGAAGGCTAAGTTTTTAGCCCGAAATTTTAAAAGCTCCCATTCA